>QEWY01002335.1:65601-88933 GCA_006503575.1 Baylisascaris schroederi | reverse complement strand
ACCAGGGTAAGGAAAGCAAGAACTGCACCAAGGTGCTAAGGTCCTAGGCACCATCTTCACCAGCTGGCACTAACTTTACATATAACTGAATAGACGCTTCATGCAAGAAATTCACGTGCTGACGTTCAACACATTACCGTGTCTCTTCATCGTCAAATGCGACGCGTTAGCGTGAAAGTCGACGTGTTTTTTCAGCTCTAATTCGAAATTACCATCTATGTGACCAATAAGTGACCAATCAGCGGTCCTATCTAAATGTGTCTGCTGAACACTGCAACCAACAGAAGTGACAATATTTATGACTGGTCAGCAAAAAAAAAAAAGAAAAAAAATCGGTATGGGTAAAAAACAAAGGGATATTTACGGACATTACAGTTCTGGGTGGTGACCGGTGGTGGCCAGTAGGAGGGATAATTATAATGATAATATTCTGGACCATTCATGTACCAACGAGATGAACTGCTTGTCGATTTATTTGGCGTTTTATTTATGGAGGAATTTATAAACTCGGGCATAAACACTCACAGCATTAAGGATAATATGGATCGAATTGTAGACGGATAATCCCGGACGATTCCACGAAAGATTTGAACAGTTGCTGCAATCAGTGAAAGCGAATAATTCAAATATTCAACGAATCGAAATGTTTGGATTTTGAACTTAGTCGATTTATGAACGTCCTTAACGAGTGATTCACAATAATTTGTATAGGTATAGATATATGCTGGAAAATTATTATCGAAATTTTCTTATTATTAAAATATTTTTTGTACGTAAATTTTAAAACGTATATGGCTATAGATAGAGTAGTGGAAAATCATAAATAACGACGTAGAGACAGTTTATTACAAATAATATCAAATATAATGAAATATTCAACTTTTAAATAGAGTATTCAAATAGGTAACATGAGGCAACGAATTAAATTCGACAAACTTGTGAGCGATAAGGCAACGAACGCAACGAATAAAATCACCGAATTCAAAACCATTTCAAACGTTGTCAACAAATATGTAAATTTGCCAACTTATTCACAAAAGACTTCTTCACCGTTCTATGAGACCTAAAATGGGTATGTTACTTCCTCTGTAAATTACCCACGCCGGGTAGGAACTGCTTGGAAAAAATTTTGTTACGCTCGGGTAAACAGACTGTAGGGGAGGGGAATACGGATACAACAGTTTTACTACACTTTATATAACTTGATACCCACATAGATAGAATCATTGCAAACCGAAATATAACCCGAATATTTGTCACAGGCATATAACACCTTCATTCAAATGCCAAAAACAACCACTTTTTCTGAGATACTCTCTTCGGGCACTAAAATAGCAGATAGTGAAGTTTCCACTTTCCGCAACAACAATTAGAGGAGGGGGGAGGGGGCGTTTTTAAATATTTCTGATTTAGATCACAAGTGGGCAATATCAATGCTCTGTAACTACTAATCAACAGCTAATATGACCACAAAATATGTGAATTCTCTATCTGCCTTTTGCATTTATCAACGATTGACTTTCGATTATCAAGAAAGTACCTCGGATCATCACCGTACACTACTGTAAGATAACTATGGACCTCGGTCAGGTTACAACAATCTAAAGCCCTATGTCAACGAGTACTTCATTGAAATAGATGTATTTGAACATCGAAAAATCTCACGATTCGGGAACGAAACTTAACAAAAAACGTGATCAACAATTGCTTATCAACAATAAAACAAGGAATCCCTCTCCCCCATCTATTCGGCTATTTCCCCTCTCAACAAGGATGAAAGTTGGATGAATTCAATATTCTAGAATCGATTTGAGAATGCACAAAAATGAAACCTCTGAGATGTACGAACTAAGCGGCAGATGAGATAGATGCAACAAGCGCTCTTTGAATTTGTGTTGCGAACGAAAAGGGAAAATTCAGCGATGCACCTGTAATATTCCATAATGGCCTAGAGCAAATGTAGCGACGATGGTGGTGATGAAACAATGACAATGACGAATGAAAGAGACGATGGAAGGTGGAGGGAGGGGGGGAGAGAGACGATGGAAGATGGGGGGAGGGGGGGAGANATAATAATAATAATAATAATAATAATAATAATAATAATAATAATAATAATAGTAATAATAATATACAATGTGGCCGGAATAACCTCTTAACAGCCAAACAACGACAACTACAAAAAATATTGGTCGCAAAAAAGGTGGTGCGAGGATAAGTATCAAGAATGGCGATTCACATGACCTCACCAATCAGTGGCGCACTAAAAAAAAGTGGTGGAAGGGGAGAAAGGAGGGAGGAGAAAGGGAATGGAATGCCACCACATCATCAACATAATTTTAGTACCATTTTCAACTTAATTTTAATAAAAATCATCTACTTAATTTTAGAATATTTTTCTACTGGTCCAATATTCTTCGTTGCCCTTTAAATTGATTTTCTTTTGAAATCATTCTTTTATTGGCATTTGCTAACCATTCCTATTCGATAATACCCGCCATAATAAGCAAAGGAGCATGTTGGAGCAGCTGGCACGATGTGTTTATGCAATCACCTCACCTAACCAACAACTTTCACAAGTTATCAACAAAAAGATGCAGAATTACGCTCCAAAATTTTAATCGATCCGGCCACCCCTCTATCCCCCCCACGAATCTTCTATAAAATAATATTCGTTTTTCTATGACCGCAAAAATGAAAATCCATTCGACGAGAAATACATGCAAATTTCTTAGCACCTTAAATTTCTCTAATTTTGTTCCAAGGCAGCAAATCAATGTGAATCAGGTTCTTCACCTCACCTTAAGCGATCCTCAGGTTAGAACTCTGAAAGACAAACAGACATATGTGCAGACAAACATACACGCACAGACACGGCAGTGCATAACTTCGCCGATAACGTCTATTTGCAAAAAAATAAATAAATAAGTAAATAAATAGATTAAATGAAATAAAATAAAATAAAAAATAAAAAAATCATAAAAAATTAATAATTAAAAAAAGAAATAAAACAAGCAAAGATCTGCTACAACTTTTTCGAGACTTACTTTCATTCAGCTGGTATGCAAGGATATCGAATGCGCCAAATTACATCCACACCTCTCACAAGTAAATTCTTTTCAGCTAAGTGGGCACAATTTCTTCAAAGAACCTACCAAAGGTGAATCATCCGTACAATTACTACTTAACCTACTTAAGCAATGATTAGTCATTACCTAATACGAACAGTTCCTTTAAAATCAGTTCATTACCCATGATAATTGATCTTCGTTGTGGTGAATACAACAAAAATCAGATCATCAACTTTAGATCAATCAATAATCGATTCACCGATCAATAATCGATTCACCTGCTCACTGAGAGGAATTGTTGCCCATCAAGACAATGTCTTCTCGCATCCAATAAATCTGCCTTTCCTTGAATGCAATTGATGAGTGGCATATAATTTGATGGATAACGAAGTTGATCGATTGCACAATTCATTAGTTGATTTAACTCACATTCATTTGGACCATGTTGGCATTGACAACTGTAAATTAATACGTCTATTCATCACACGATTATAATAACAAATAAATGTTATACAAAAGAAAGGATTTTATTCGTATTCCTAAATATCCCTGAATAATTCCCATCGGTGGGCAAGTATCGTGATACTATCCACAGATTGACATCCTCATTATATTCAGGTACCCTCACCGTACCTTTACACTCATCGCTTTCAAATCGTTGATCAAAAAATCCAGCATAATGAACTCATCAAACCTGAAATATATCATAGCCAATCGATGGTCAATATTGGCCAACTTATAAAAATACAAAAAAAGAATAATTATTCAGCCTTGGCAGAGACAACCATTTCCTGGACAGATGGATATAACCATGCAAAATTAGTCTACTTAGATGAATTTTCCAAGCTGCCGGCCGAATAACTGCAGAGAGAAAGCTGTAAAATACCTGCGCAATTACAAATTCCAGTGCTTGTTCATGTGTAAACTGTAACAACGAATTCACTAGTTCGCCAGTCTTATATATATATATATATATATATATATATATATATATATATATATATATATATATATATATAGTATACTATGTCGGGAATTCAGTTACGATCCAAAATACACAGACGATTCAAATGTTACTTCCCATAAAGCGTTACCTGAAGTCACCACTGCCCTGAGATAAGCAACGAGCCTTGCCGAACGGCACCACTGTCCATACGATTCTATTGCTGGCAAATAGCCTCTGCCATGCTGGCCACAACTGCGAATGCACAAACCGTGTTGTATCTGGACAGTGTGCCTCAATGAAGAAGCTTGCCGCTAGCATATTGCCAGCCGTCTCTTTGTCATGCACCGATTTCTAAAATATTTTTTTATTTACATAGCAAATAGCACACCCAAAAAATGCTCTGAGAATCTATTACAAGTAAACCCGGTCACCAAAAGTTGACCAAGAAAACCTATAAGCCCATGGGTACTTACGGTTATTTGGCTCCGTTAGTTTCCCGCTCCCCCAAATAAAACTCCACTGTGGAGCCCACAAAAAAGATTTTCAACAAAGATAAACCTCAAAGAAGTTAATTTATTATTTATTCATCACGAATATATAGCAAAATCACATACTTCAATAAGACCCTTCTATTAGTCCAGAAAGATAAGAAGAACCTCATATGGTCTCTTAATAGCCCAGCGGAAGATGAATAGCTATTGAGTGATACTATTTATAAATATATAAAACATCATCGCCTTAAAAATCGCAAAAGATTGCAAAAGTCTCTACATTGTTGCAATTTTCGAATGCATTTGTGCAATAATCGCATAACATCTTTTCACAAAAAAAGAAAATTGCATAATTTCACTACGCTATAACTCTAACTTGTAAAGTACCTATTGTGAGGTAAATTATGATAGTGGCGCAAATGACCTCATAAAATATTCCCCTCAATCACTTACCGTATTCGATGACGCTCACTTCTTCAAATTCAAAAACTTCACCCAAATAAATTGCAAATTCTTTCGAAATTTTCTTTCACTTCGATAAACACATAACACTAAACGGAACTGTGTACACCAAAATACGGCGTAATTCAATGCACTGCATTTGCCAACTTTTGCGCAAATTATCTTCATAACTTCAGCAATCAACTGTACTAATGACGATTCGTTTCGTCTCATATCTATTTTAATACGCATCGCTCAAACATCAGTGAGAGCTTCCAAGTTCCGCAATTTTAAGAGCATCGAATTTTCTTTTTTTTTTTGAATTTTTTAACTCGTTTACTCTTGAATTTTCCAATATTCCAGCTTTTTAAAAATCAAACTCAAAATCAAATTCAATTAAAAATGCAGGACATCCTAGGTTGTGGCAAAACAGGAAAATGTACAAGTCTAATATAGTAACTGTAGGAAATACTTGAAGCGAAAAGCGCTAATAACCATACTGCTACGACAAAAGCGCCAATATGCACATCGCCGTTCGCTTCGGGGACTTTTCACTTTTCAATTTTGCTAAGAACAATTCAATTCATAATTTGATTTCCGCTCATATCATCAAATTTTGCTTAGGTTAAATCACTAAAATTTTTATCATCGACTTATTAGCTTGCAATCTATGGAAAGCGTCCAACCACAAACAATGCAATAACTTACTTCTCATAGGTTGGAAATAAATCACTATGAAAAGTTGGCGCGGTATGCACTATTTAACACTTAACGAATTAAGCTGCCACAATATTACTGGAAAATAATATACAGCAAAAGCTCCCATACATGCAAAACCTCACCTAGCACCACCGATCATCAGTATAGTCAACTTGCAGAAAACATCTTAATGACATCAGAAAGGCCTAAAATTCCCAAAATTTCGGTCCCAATATTCTCCCTGAACACAGGTGTGGTTAGAACATCACCAATAGTTGAGTATAAGCATTCGATCAGCATAATTGGAAGATGCTTTCAATGATGAACCCCAAAGCTTTAAACATCGGATCTTTTAAACAGATTTTTAATCGAGAAGGCAAACGACGAATACTTTCATTCATGATGAGATCGTAGTGGTGTAGGGGAGAGATAGAAGAGACGGTTTACGATTATTGAGGAATATGTAGTGTGAATATAAGAAGCTAAAAAAAAACAAATAATAATTATCAGAGCACTTTACTTGCTAAAAGAAATGCTAAAAAAACAACTGAAAAACTATTACTTGTAATATCGGTAGATTGCGATGATTAAATTCAACAAAGTGGCCAATAGGTAGCGATGGTTTACGATGAATGAAATTACGATCTGCCAAATATAGGTCACAATTTTGTCCACCAAAGAATATACAATTCAGATATTGCTCTTCAGCGCTTGATGTAAAGATTATTGGTTCAGCTAATATAGACAAGCTGAACAATAATAAAGTCAATAATATCCTCAAAATCGCTCTTGATGCATACATTATCTCGAGATCGAATTAAAAAATATAGGAATTACAGAAATCGAATATTATAGTCCGTCTTCGTATTTGCATTACATTCAGACGGATCACCGCCTCATATAATAGCGTCCCAAGAATTTCAAACTCTTTCAATATCTTCTGTTATTTCAGCAAGCTTCGAAATGAAGTTTTGGGACGAATAACGTTTGTTCATATAGATTACGTCTGAAGCAATGAACCGAAGCGACAAGCGATAAAGGCTTAATGACAGCCGATTTCTGAACTGCCAGCCGGTTTTACGGATTTAGTCAATTAGAAAAAGCTTATCATTGCTTCAAAACAAGCGAGTATTCGTAATCCGATGGTTGATTTAGTGCGATGCGCTTCAACTTTCATCCAGTATGCAGCCAATCAGCATCGCAATTAATCGTCGAGTGTATTTAGTGGAACGTTGCCCATGCCCACACTTCAATTCCTTAATTTCGTTTACAACATCCATAAAAACCTTATGAAAGACAATAGTGGAAACATAAATAAATAAATAAATAAATTTAAAAAAAAAAACATCAACAATAGAAAAACGAATATTTCACATTACGATGAAAATGAAAGAAACTAATTTTCGCGAAATTTGCGAAACCTAAACTATTAGTGTAAAAATACCTAACAGCGGTGTAATCAAAAATTTTGGCAACGGAGTTTAACCTCAATAAAACTATGAGTAGCAAATAAGAAAAGAATGCAATCAAAAAAAAAAGGAAAAAAGAAACTGAAATAGGGATGCGTATTCGAATGCTTAGCAATAGGACAAAAGACCGACAAGTAAATATCGACTTTGCTAATTTGACAAAACGTTCACTTCCAAGAACGCAAATATGTTTAGTGGAAGAGGAAATATTAACAATAGAAATTTATGAAATATGATGATTTTGGATTAAAAAAATATAAAGAATAATCGATGATAAAATATTCGTAAAGTGAACAAACTTTCGAATATCTAAAAACATATATCGCAAACAATAAAAAGCAAACCATCACTATTCTATATTTTAATGTGTTGCATTATGTATTTCATTCGACGATAACATTGCGTTCATAAAATTTTTCGATATTTATCTAAAACATGGGAAATGGGAAGAATTATGAATTTAACTTAATTTAAATTGAATTAATGAAGTAATTATATTACCAAACCTATGAACTAACATTAGAAGTAGAAGCGAAAATTGTATTCGCATGAGAAAGGCGCATAATTTAGCAACGTTTTCCGAAAAGATGTTATTTTAAAAAACCATGAAACGTAAACGAAAATAACGCCATTCAAAAAAAGGATGTAATCTTGAGATTTTCTCATTTATCATCTTATCTTCGTTCATAAATTTCATTGAAAATTTTTCTTTTCGTTCGATTTCAAAGAGATCAGAATAAAGGAGGGGTTCAAAGGTCAAAGGCAGAGAAAGGAAGAAAATCACTAAAGAAATTTATGACTTACAGAGATAAGTTAGCGACGATCGCCCAGACAGCTGTACAGGTGACCACCCAGCCAGCGTTCACAGACAACCGCTCAGACACTGTAGAGACAATCACTCAGACATGCTGTACAGACGTGCGCTCATACATGCCGCATAGCACGTTCGTGAACACTTGCCTCAAACTGTATGCATGAGCAAGTTTTGTTGATGCAGCATGATCAAGAGATGTGCACGGTGAAGGATGAACAACTACAACATTCTGCACGCAGAACCTATTGTATCATGCAAATTGCATTGCACAACTTATTGCACTTATGCAAATTGCATTGCACAACTTATTGCACTTATGCAAATTGCACCACGCCACCTAGTGCATTCATGCAAATAACATAGAAGGATTTTCCGAAAATTCGTGAGCACTGCTTAAATTTCAACTTCCGATTTCAACAGAAATTAAATTTAAATTTATTCATCCAGCTCTTATTTATTTTCGAAAATTTCTTACAAACAGCTATTCCATTAAGAGGTATTTTGACAGGTCAGCGTTTTGCCAGTTCAAGGTTGGAAGTTCACCTTTTAGGGAGAGGAGGTGGCATTTTATACATGCTCTTGAATGCCTATCGAGGATGAATTTGCAGGCCAAAGTTTCAACCTCTTTGAACCGTTACAGTTCGAAGAGAAATCTTCCGAACAACAGCACTTCTAAGCATTGCCTCGTTGAGTTGATGAAACGCAACCGGAAGTGTACAGGTAACTAATGAAATAAATGTTAAACTTTTGTTGTTCCTGCAATTATTTTTGCATTACAAACGAGCGGCAATCGAATTTTAACGCAGAACTGACTGGTTAAAGAGTATGTCAACAATATTTGTAGGAATGATCCATCAAAGTACGACATACAACCTCAGAGGACAAAAGGTTCATAACAATGAGGTGATATAATAGTATGTATAAGATTGGTGAAATCGCTTCATTGTTACGAGGAAAAACATCAAGTTAAAACAAGGGAAAGAAAAATTTTGTCTTCTTTTTAATTGACTCGCTTGCAATACGAAAATAAAAAAAGGTACAAAGAAATATCCAGATATATAAAATGCTTGAATTGTTACAAAAAAAAAAGATTCCATGCAAACATGAAATTCAGCAGAAAAAAAAAATAGAGCAGCATATCACAACGGCTGGCATGATATGCACCTTTACAACCAGCTGACCTTACCAACCGATTCCAAAAATTACCAAAAAAAACTAAAATATGCAAAATAACTACTTGCACTTAGATGAAAAGATTCTCCGTACAAATCTACAACATCACACCTATCAAATTTCATATCTTCAGCTCTAGCGATCTCCAGATTGAATCTACCGGATAGGCAGATAAAGACATGCACACAAAGACTACCGGATACACAGATATATACACAGACATAAAGACACACATACATGCACAAAAACCCGATTTCACCAAGACGTATTTAAACAAAGCAGTTTTACAAGTGTTCATTTAAGAAAAAAAGAAACATTTAACTAAGAAATAAGCAAAACCTGCCTTAATATCGTCCGCCTCATCTTTCTTCCCTTGTCTGAGAACTGAATCCGGAAGAAATCTACCCTTATCTATCTCTTTCGCGAATTTCTCTTCAGCGGGTGGCGCTTTCCCGAATCGTCCACCAAATTCCTGTATTAATGAATCATTTTAATTGTTAAGTTCTTATCAGAAATATNAAACAAAATCATATACATATGTCAGAAATGTCAACCTTATTCACTATTCAATTTTTCATTATGAAAATCTTTCACAATTCCGAAAAATTTTTCCAGTATTTACACTTTTCAAAAATTCTAAAAGACAATACTATTCATACTAAAGCATAGAATGAATAAAATAATAAAAAATTTGTCCTCAACTTTTCGGTTTTCCGAAAAAAAAAAATCCGAAAAAATACTAAGAAAAATTTTCTGGATTTTTGGAAACAATTTTACCAAATTTCGAATTATTGAAATAAAAAGAAACGATCAACATTATAATCAATGAAAAAAATTTGAAGTGAGAGAACACAAATAAAAGAGTGATAAAAATACTGCAGAAGACTTAATGAAATATGTGTCATCGTTTTGTGAATGCGCAGCAATATGACTGTCACTGCGGGATCAATTTCTCTTGCGAATATTGATTTTCTTTTTCAAACAGAGTACGTCGAGAGAGGAACACGAGATGGAATCGCAAAATACGTTCAACGGGATGATGTAGCAATCCCTCATTTAAAAATTGACTCCATGGAAGTCACCTAATCATCTTTGTAATCTTCGATTCTTATTTGTGTAACGAACAGAATCCCCATGAGCAGAGGTACCCACAAGGAGGAGGGGGGGAGGGGGGGAAGGGATCCCCCCGATGCGAGGATATCATATCCTTTACAGGATGTGAAATATTTAAGGATGGAGCCCATTGTGACGAGATCTCCATAGTCCTGGTGGGAGGGAAAGAAGAGTGCAAACGATGCTGAACTTCCTAACAGTACATTCCACACTTTACCTTCTTAAAAAGAGGTTTCTTCATGTTCTCAATACAGATGAACGTATTTTAATGAGCGGAAATGTTCTGTTGGCATATTAAACCGCCGAATTAAACTTAATTACGAGAAAACCTTTTTTTAAAGCAGTATAATGCTATATGAAACACCTTATATAGGATCACGGACGGCGATAGGAATATCCGCAATCCATTCAACAACGAAATATTGGTAAAAGACGCATTGCCTCGTTTATAAAGGTGTAAGGTAATTAGGTGATCTTTCATCGTTTTGCCTTGTCTACTGCTCGGTCGGTTGTAAAGCTCCGACCGGAATTGTTGACTCCGCACAGCCGAGCCACCTCGCGCAGCACCCCCATCAGGACAAGGGTGGTGGAAAAATCCCGACAGTCATTGAAGGAACGGCGGTGAATCGACTCGTCAGCATCCGACGGTCAGGAGACGAGCCTAAGCCCTAACCTTTACGCGATCGACCTACAAGGAGGAGACGTCGACCTAAGACCACAAGAGCCAAGTGAACCAAAGAGGCATTGGGTCAGAGCAAATGGAAGCAATATGAAGAGGCATTTATTCGTAATGAATGCTGTGTTCATTGAAGTAAATAAATAAATAAGGTGATTTAAACTTAATTAACAATAATAGCAAATATCTATACACTCCCTTCATCGTTCTTATATTGAATGCAATTAATTTCAACTAATGTAAATGATTCATTTTCTTAAGATGCTAAAATCATATAATATAACTTTAAAAAAAAAAATTGAAATAAAAATAAAATAAACTCGACAAAAGAATTGAATCTTCACCGATCACAAAAATATTGAATTCCCCTGTTGATTTATTTCTATGCACCAAAACTTCATTACAGAGATTTACCAACTTGAAATAGCTTCTAACTTTTTATAAAATAAAAATAGATATAACAAACAAACAAAAAAATGAGTGAAATAATAAAACCAAGAGAGTTACACAACTTGATAGGTTTTAGCCGTGATCTTTACTTGTATAGATAATTTGAAAATTCAAAAAAAAAAACGGAAAACTGCCCAATTAGAAAAGTGAAGCGAGAAAAGGATATGAATAGGACGAAAGGAATTTAAAATTGCCACATTTTCAAGAGTGACCGATTCTCGGAATGACCATTCTTTTCGAGTGGACATTTCAACATCATAAAACAACATTACGCGAATAGCAGACGAATAAAAGAAAATGGCAATGAACAACACTCGTATACAAAGAGTGAAATTCGGACAGTGAAACCTTCGCCGAAAATTTCCAACAGTCACATATCGACAAGGTCATACGAAGGTCATTCTTTTTTAACCAATCTCTATATTACTTCAGTTTAAGTTCAATTTTATATCACTTCAAGTTTTTAGGAAGTTTAAATATAACAACTTCAAGTTGTGAGAGCAATAATAAACTTCAGGTTCAAGAAACAACCAATCGGATTATCTTCACGCCACCTGACAACTTCACCTAAGCCGGAAATGTCGGATTACCTTCACGCCACCTGACAACTTCACCTAAGCGGAAATGTCGGATTACCTTCACGCCACCTGACAACTTCACCTAAGCCGGAAATGGAAGCAATATGAAGAAGGATTTTCGTTGATTGAAATAAATAAATTAAATAAACAAATATATTGGCATATAACTTATTAAATGAAACGTATATAATTCTTTTTAATGATTGATTACCATTGAAAAATATGCAAACCGGTCGCAGATGACGTCAACAAACATTGTTGCATCATTGGCGTTGCGTAGCAATGACAAACTTTTTAAATCATACCTGCATGTGCGGGAAATTGACAACTACTAATTGCTGCGAATACGTTATTCTTATAACTCATCAAAAAGGCAAAAAAAAAAATTGTATTTAAAGGATTCGATTACCTGGCAACACCTTAAACTTAAATTATTTTACTTCTAATAATTAAAAAAGATTCATAGCTGTGTTGAATCTCAGCAAATACGATTTAATGCAAATATTAATTGCTAACTTTGCAATATTTTTGCAATATTCGCACTCCTTTTTTTGCAATGATTGCATTTTTGTAAACAGCATTGCAAATGATATGCAAAAGTGAGTTGCAATATAACAACAAACACATCTAGTGTATCGATATATAAAAAAGGTTAAAAACAGGTTCCTCATTAAAATACAAAAACATAAAAGCGTTACACTAAAAAAAAATCAATGCTACGCTTGTTCCTGATTGTGATGGTTTCATGCGCGGAGAAGTAGGTGGAGGGGATGGGGAAGAGGGTTGCGGTGTATATTTTATGCCAATTTAACCTACAGTTGACACTAAAGCCCGTAAATGACGTTTAAAACTGATGTATGCATTAATGTATAAATTTTTTACAGCAACAAATTTATGGCAATTATAGATGAACAAATTTTCTCAATCAACTGAAATCAAAAATAAAAATTTAGTGATTTATTACTCATTTTTTTTACGACAAATTACAAGTTTTATTAAATCATTTTATAACACAACAAAAAACTATATAACACACCCATTATAACACATTTACAAATTCTAAAAACTTAGCAGAATATATAAACTGCAGCGTTATCTTTGAATTCCATCATATTTTAACTATTATTGTTAAAGAGTTATAAATGATGATGCAGGTAATGCACAGTGCAATTAACCTGTTGTAAACAATCCTCAATTATCGTCGAAATCAACAATGAATAAAATATTGATTCATTCTGCCTTAATGTGATGGCTTTGCCTTAATGCGATGGCCTTATGTTATGAACATTTTCTAGTTTTCTTTTTAGTGAATTTCCTTTAAGATGGAAGGCTTTTTTTCTTTTGAAAAATGCGGCTCTTTCATCAATGATTTTCCACCCACTCTATCTAACTCATATATAATTGCATCACTTTGAACGTTAGCCGTAGAAATGTGGATAACGTTCACTTCAAAGATCTTGGAGAATCCCATCTCAAAGACACCAAATATCGACATGATATCAATCCGTTCGAGACGGGCTATTTTTTGAGAATAAATTCGTCAGTAAATTAGTGGAAACTAACGGATATCATATAACTGTTCAATGAGCTATGAGCATTGATCATTACCGTCTCCTCACCACCCAACAATACTTTTTAGACGCTGAATAATGCATCGAATTTGTGCAAAAAAAAAAAAGAACATTTATTTAAATTTCGAAGCATGGAACACCACAGCGAGAGAGGGAATTATGCCTCCTTCGCGTGTTAGAGAAGGTTTTAGCTTATCTCTCCGATTTGTGGAAAAAGATTCGACCAATTAATAAAATAGAATTTCCTTTGTATACAAATATTTATTGCATATGATTTTTTTTCAAATTTTTATGAACGCCATTTTCATAGAAAATTCTCTTCAAAGAAATTTTCACACAGGAGTAAATGGTAAGAAATATTTACAAGTGAAAACATGTAATACAGGATGCCATCTAACGATGACTAATGTCTTCGTTCTCAAAAGTTCGAAAGTTTTTGTAATTGAAGCAAGAAAAGCGATGGAGTTAGTAAAGGGTACAAATCTAAACATAACGAGTCTAAACGATGGAACCCTTTAAAGATTTTGGATCAGAGAAATTAGTCTGTACAAAAATTAGTACCATTTTTGCAGTAAACATATTTGTCATCGTTACAGTAAACAGCCAGCAGTAAAGATTGCTATATTTTACAAGCCTGGATGCAATTTTTCGCGATGAAATTTCATAGTAGCCTGGATGCAATTTTTCGCGATGAAATTTCATAGCCATTTTATTGGTTATTCAACAATTTAAAAAAAAAAGAAAGAAAAATTCAAGAAAAACAGTAAAGTATTTCTACTGAAAAGTGAAAAGTTTAAGCATTCAACGCAATAATAATTCCACAAAGTGAAGCAAGAATTTTATATTTTGATTCATTTCGATAATATATACAACGTTAATGCAAACTTTTCTACTTTAGTTTCTTTCAGTCAAATTCAAATTCACTCCAGAGGAAGGGAAGGATAGAAACAAATTTAAATATAGAAGAAGAATCTGGTTTAGATTTTTATACGGAATTTTTTTTTAAATTTTTTTTTATTTTTTTGAGAATAAACCGAGATTAAACTCTGCGATGAAATAATCAGCGATCAATCCTCCGTAAGTAGTGAAACATTTAAATTTGTTCGTTCATATCACGTAGGTATGTGTAATTTCTTCTATTCTTTCCAATTCATGAGCTATATACATTGCGAATAAAATCGAAACGATAGATATCGATGTAGAAAAATAAATTTGCAAAGCATACTAAAGGAAATATAGAATATACAACAATATCGTATCGTCAAGGTAATTGACTCTTATTTAAGAATTCAATAACTTTTGCGATACATGGCTTTCGACGACATCTCAAACATAACGATGCGGAACATTCAATACATAATAGAAGAAAACGTGATCGAGAACGTCGTCGCCAACGTTTTGCTCGATTACCACCACGTTGTTGTTTTGCACATTCACTGCATTCACCTGGACTTTCGGGATTAATTTCACCCAATGCATGTGTACCATAATGTTCGAAGAATCCCGATCTATGCCTGAAATTTTTTTTTTTTTGATATTAAAGTCGTATTTCGATATCTTCATAGGCTTGAGACTTCGTAGCTTCAGATGGAATCTTTATAGAATTCCACCAATGAAAGATGCCGTAAGAATTGCTTCAATTTGGGTAGTCGTTTATTGATGCAATAGACCATCTGGATACGTTTTGTTCAGGATAGGAGGATGCATTGATTCAACGTGTATATGTAGACTAAACGAATTGCCACGGCCAGAATTCAGGTAGTACCATTTTACAATCACATCATAGAATGAGAGTGGGAATTCAGCAAGATGATGCAACAAGAACGGGGCGAGATCATAATTGCACACATTAACTTTCACTCTGCTTCATTACCGTGAAAGGAAATAAAACGTGAAAATGAAACCTCTAAATATAAAGAGTACTTGCGAATATCTTTTGAAAATTTTGATCTTTTGTGCATTTTTTTTTTCATTGCAATGCAATGCGCATTACGCTCTTCAACATGGCAATTTGCCCGCTTTTTTTGTAACGAATAGTTGGCATTTTTCCAATTGAAAATTTTTTCTTTACACTTATTCGATGAGATAGTTGATTTATTTGAAATATTTCTAATGGGAAAATAAGAAAAAATACTACTTAAAAGACATACTGTATAAGAGCACGTAGAAAAACACTAGCGGTTGGTGAGCGAAACATTTCATGATCACTATTATATCCATATAGTGAATTGCAGACAGCCACCGAAAGAAAACGTGCTTGTAGTTGGACATGCATTTGGCATCGATAAGCTGCATCGAAATAGCTAAGCAATTGAACTGGCCAAGCTTTTGATGCATCGACATCTTCTTCAAGCACCTGTATTTGAGAATATTCATCCTCTATTCGGGAGAGAATTAAACATGCTTTCAATTCTTTTATCAGAGTTCAGTGAACTGCAACATGCCTCAGGGGGTTCTAATTGACAGCTACTGTGCTTTTTAACCGTCGATTGCAATGTCTTTCGTTGGTTCCGATCCGGCTTCACAGAAATTGAACTCATGACACGACAATTGCGCCAATTATAAAATGCAAAATTACGATGTACCCTTCGAATAAAAAGCTCTTTAAAAATACAGCATTAATGCTTTGAGAATGTTCAACTTTATTTCTATTGGAACTTCAAAAAAAAAAAAATCAGATAAAAAATTCGTAAAAGCAGATTACCCTTTCGCAAACTCTTAGGAGGTTATCCATCTTCAGGCGACAAGCGGCAAGGCTCAAGAAGGAAACATCATAGACTAAAATTAAACAAAAAAGATGAGAGAAAGAAACATTATGAATTAAAGTTGAAAACATTTATGTCTTGTTGCTTTTCCGCAAATTTTTTAGCATCATGATGACGTTATGCACTTATTTATGTATATATCGGTCTCACTGTTCGGTGCTTTCAACCCAAAATTCACTGAACCAGAGGAAGGGGGGGGGGGTTGAGGATAAAATGCGAAAACTCAGAAATTTCATGATCGAAACTTTTTCTAGAATTTTTTTTTTTGCCAGGAATTAGTCAAATTTTTATCAAAGACAATTTTTTTCCTCAAAGAAAGATGCCTAAAAATGCCGATATTTATGCTTTCTGCACTTTACAAGTTTATTTTCAATTTTAATAACAAAAATATAAATTTATTTTCAATTTTCATAGGAAAAACATAAAGTTTCGAAATTTTATATCCAAACAAATGCCATACGAAAATATGTTGACTAAAATTGGATTTTTTTGGTGAGGAAAGATAATAAATAAAGAGAACTTCTTGCATAAACAGTGGAAAACTTTTTCGCACATCTTGAAGGTATATACCGTAAACAATATTTTCGATTATACCGTAAACAATATTTTCAATTATACCGTAAACAATATTTTCAATTACCTGATGGTGGATAGGGATATGTACTGTAAACGGTTGGGCAAACAGATTCGAGCACCGTTGTCATATCATGCACGTTGAATTCCTCATAATTAACCTCGGTTTTACCATTAGCAACCTGTAAACAACCTTTCAATCTTTTCGAATATGCAATATTAACATAGTTTCATCGACTGAGTGTTTCTTTAATGGGTTGTTAAGGTGTTCGATCCAAAAAGCATTGGTTGAAAACCTTTTTCTGCATTATTATTTGAGCATATGTGATGGTAGAAATTCATATTTGGTCATCCTTCTGAAGGATATTAGAATCCCCCTCTTGATATTCGAAAATTTAAGGAGGGAAGGAGGGGAGAAGGGGGTGTGCGAAAACGATTGGTCGGAAACCCTCTCAAAGCATCTGCAATGATTTTCGTTAAATAATGAATGTAGTACAATGTTGCATCATCACATACGCAACGCTTTCTATATATTGTACGGCTGCCTACTTCGTTCTTCTGGGAAGTGAATTAATATGAAGACTCAATTAGAAATGTGTAGAGGAAAATATGGTAAATTAATATTGCATAAAAAATACCGCTTTTTCGTATTTTTCCCTAAAATCTTTCGATTGAATTGCGAATAATTCCGGATTGACAAAGAGTGGAATATTGTTTTTTGTGATTATAGTAAATGTTCGTTTACCGTATGGTTGTCGAAAATCCGCCTGAAGATGATGTCGATTAAACGTTGAATAAATATTACTTAGTTTATTAACTAGTTCCTAGTTACCACGCCAGCCGAGGTTATTGACTTCCTGTCAAGAGTTGTGCAAAAATGCGGCTGGAGGTTTGCAAAGGACCTTGATCATCTTGAGCGTTCTATATGTCAACTTTTCAGATATAATTTGTCCAAAGATATAATTGATGTGACCGAACTTTAAAGTGTAACGGTCCCTTATATAGGGAATCCAACTTCCCAGATTTTATAGGTTTATTTTACCCATTCTTCTGGGAAGATCACCATAGGTGGAAAAATAGACATTCCCAAACATAATACATTGCATATGCCACGATCAAAATGTGTCTTTTACAGTAGCGCACAGCACATAAAATTACATTCTTAGTTCAAACATTTTGAGGCTACTCGATTTTTTTTTTTCTGTTTGTGGATACCATTTTTTTTCCAGGAAGAAGATTTTCGATCTATTTAAAGCAAATAAATCACTTTCAATTTGCACAGAAAATATTTCAACCGTTATTTTCGGCAATGAAAGAGTGCGAAAATAGCTAAAGAAACAGAATAAGAATATATGAACGTTTACGTGGACACCCTCAAATGGCATCACTTTGTAGGGTATCAAATCGCATCGAAATGGAGTAAGAAATGGTGTTCGCTTGTGATTCCCCTCTCCTGTCGCCATCGTTCTTGTGAGTCCACTTTAGCTAATATCCGCTGAAAATTTCAACAACCTATTATGTTAATTGAAGAGTTGAGAAATAATTTGCATATATTCACAAAAGCCGACCGGTCACAAAAATTCGCTCGCTTAGTTAAACTTAATTGGTGATTATATTTGGTCTATCGACTCCTTAAAAAGTGGACAAACTGATTTGATTATCAGATTTGTAATATCTCCTAATATATCTTCGTAAAAAAAAGCACAGATAATACATTCAATAATCAGTGATAATGAATTTAGAGCAAGCATAGAGTGACACCAGGTTTAGATAATATTCAACAATCATTAATGCAAGGTTGTTTCGATTCAATAAATGCGTTACTAATCGACCACAAAACAGTATCACATGAAAATTTGCATATTAACAATAGACCACCCCTTTGGTAATCTTTATTACCTATCTTACTATGGGTTTATTGTTCGCTTCGAATAGATTACCGGAAGTTACAACCGTTGAAAGACGTCGTACCCTGTCCACTAGCACGAATAAAGCTAAGCTTGAAATAAAGATGTTATTAGGCTGTAGGTTATGGGCATCAACCTCGATGAAACAACAAACGATCAACTCGCTGGCATCACATATACAACTCAAAGTTTTCTGTCCTCACAATCGGACTGCTGGCAAACGGCGAAAAAAGAAATGGCCTAAAGTGCTAAAAACATAAGAGTATGGTATAGTACAGTATGTAAATACAGTATAGCATAGTATAGTATAGCATAGTATAGCTCGTTAGTTTCAGCAATCGCTTTAATTGCATTTTCAGGGACCGTCCCTGTCATTGAACTTTGTGGGCAGGAATTAATAATCGAGTCGATAAGCTATCATAGACCACCTCAGCTTAATAAAACCGAAATTCGAGTACATCTAACGATGCTAAGATGTTGTATAAACGCTTATGGAATGACTATAACAATCTTAGCAACAGGTATGCAACAGATATTCTAACATTTTTTTTTGCACTTATTTTTTATCTAATTTATTGTAAATCGCAGTCCGTCCGATTTCAAAAATTTATTGATTTTTAGGCACAATTTATTTTCCATCATTTTCGCAAATATTGATGAATCAGTTTGAAACCTGGAGTAAGTATCCTATGTTCTTGTTCTACTGTCCAATTTCTTAGCTTTAATATTGGAGATCGTGGGCTAGAACTATCCAAAATAAAGGCACACAACTGAATACATGTTGTCGGCGATGATATGCTCTGCATATACAAATTTACATTAGTACATAATGATGGTGACAACTTATGGAGAAGGAAAAGAGCTCGAGCTCGACGTTACGCACAGCGACGGTAATAGCTGATGGAAAACGGATCGAGCTCGAGCTTGATTTACGAGCCAGGCGCACGCTACACAAGCCGTTAACAATTGAACAATTAGTGATAAACTTGAATAACATTTTATGTATTGACTGGTTGTTGCTATTTGGCAGATGTAGTCGAAAATTGCCTCAGGCATTGCCTGCCGTAATAGGAATTAAGGATGGAGGCGATCCAACAAATACGCTATATCGTTTCTTAATCGTCAACCTCAACGATACGATCCGAATTTACCTTCAAGGTGAATAGCCGCAATCATCTTTGCTATTCGGCTCATCGTTTAAACAAAATCATTTGATGCTAACTAAAACATTTAGTAACTAAAAGACAATTTTGCCTGAAGATGAACTAAGAAATAAATAAAAAATCTTGCATTCATATAAAAGAGAAAACCTTAAAAGAAAAGTCATTAAGTGAAAAATGGGTCATATTATGAATAAATATTGAAGTAGTGACTAAATTTTAAAGTAGTAAGTGGTTTGGCATATTAGTTAGTAAATAAGTACGGTATTTTAGTAAGTAAATAGGTGGCTAATATACTATTACACAGTAGTTGACTGTATTATTCAGCACAGAATTACTCCCGCTCTCAGCGATTGTTAGCCGTATATTTACGTGTCGTAGTTCATCGAAGCTATATTAGGCGATGATGTTATCTTCATGCATAAATGAATATGATATGTACATAAAAATACATTTTCCATATTTTTTCATTTTTCTATGAAATATTCGCAGTATGAATATTCTCCTTTTATTTGCAAAGCATTTTGCAAATATTGCAAAAATTTGCAAAATTTTGCAAATTAGCTATATTTGCAGCAAAATAAAACTTTGCAGCAAAGCATTATACAGCAATTAGCTATAACCTGATAAGAAGCTTTACAATCATTGAATGCTTACAATTTTAACGCATAAAAATTTTAAAAAGTTCTTTTAGTTGTAAGTTTACAGCATAAAATTCCCTAAGAACTAAGTATTCGCTACAAAATCAGCAAAAGAATTGCAATTATATAAGAATGAAGTTAATCACTTTTTAAATTTATATGCGAAAATGCGAAAGTCGTGTTTTTACTGAAAGGAAATTATAAATCTTTTATAATCCATTGATGATCCATGATGGAAAGATTGCTGATGATGTAAAAAAATATTTCATAGTCTAAGAGCTAAACTATTGAAAGCTGCTACAGGATAAAAAAAAAGGATCAATGACCATGTCAGAGGGATTGACGCTTTTATTCGGAAAGGTAAACCACTTATGATAGGAAAAAGTTGAAAGATTATACTCCAATGTTAAAAGATGTATGACTTCGATCTTGTAACATAATCTTTCATGTGCGTTATTGGCCTTTTGCATTAAACTCATTACTTTATCAGTGAAGAAAATTGATGAAATTCGAAAAATATCTACACAAATTGGCAATTCATAAACAATACTTGCGATGAATATACATGAACAATATCATTGGCAATAGAACAATTGAAAACTTTTAGCCCTTATACCAGTTTTATCGAAATGGAAATTTTTAAAGGAATCCATGCTGTCTAAATAATGTGAAACCTCTCTGAAATATTATATATATATATATAGCAGATTTTGATGTATAGATACGTCATAGTACATACACGTATATATATAATACACGTGTGCATACATTTATTTATATATTTGTATCATAAATGAAAAAAAAGAACAGAATGCGCCTCTGAAATCAGAAAATTCTCCAGAATGATAGTTTAGTGGAATAGGGAATCCATCTCTTTTCTTCATCGTTTCGACCTAAAAGTTTCTTTCCGCCTTAATCAGTATCAGTATTACGAGCTTCGACTCAAGCAATGGTCACTATAAATTATGAGCTCAAGGTGGATGGATGGGGAGTGACGATTTCAGAGGGATACTCACTCATAGACAAGCAACCATGGTGGAAACTATTATTAGTGCATTTTTGAGAAGGGTGATAAATAAGTATCGAAAATTAACCTTTGATAAAGTGACTAACTAAGTTCCAATCAGCGTATTATTGGCTTATCACAAGTACTTTTTTTTATTAATATATTCATAAGAAATTTTATTCAATTTTCCTATAAAGTACCACAATAATCTGTAATTTCATTGTCTCTTATTCTAGAATTACCAATCGTTGTTATCTCAAAACCCGTAATGTGAAGAAATGAAGGAATCATTTACTGCAAACATAAACATACTTAGTTCTAACCCATTTCATATAAGGCAATAAGCAATGGACTCAGCACTACCTTATAAGTCGACCACGAGATGTTTCACCTTGAGGGAATAGTACCTTATTTCCTTTAGTTTGCAACCATTGAAAAATTAAGCGTCTCCGACTTTCCTTCCAATGTTTTGCATAATAACTATATATGATTTATTTTTTCAAGTGGCAGGGTTAATTCTTCAGTATACACATTTTATAATGACCGAATAGAAAATATTGTTTTTTTGCGAGTTTGTAAGAAAGTATATATCAGTTCGTTCATAGCTAAATTATGAGTAAATTCTCAGAAGTTCGTAGCGAAGAGTTGCTTAATCTGTACCATGTAAAAGTGGACAAAGAACATATTGTACAGGTTAGGTTCAGCGGTTGATAATACCAGAGTTTATTGGTGCTGAGTTTAAACTGAAGCACCATGCCAAAAAATCTAACCTAATTCGACTGTTCACAACTGGTTATCATATCGTTTAACGTCGAAATGGTGGCCACTTTTTAATAAGGCGGTTTGAGTGAAGAAAAATATGGCAGCACTATTTCAAATCAAAAATATTCAAATCATCATCTATCAGCATCACCCATAATTGATCTTAATGAAATTGATCCTTTCGTCATTGGTGGAGTGTTCGCCATCTCGGTATTTTTTTACCGTATTTTACTGATTGGTGAATATTGCCCTGATTTATCAAGCGCTAACGTGAATGTCGATACCTTCTCACTCCTGTAATATAGAAAGGAAAAATTATCGCATATTTCACTTTGAATTTTCCTTCAATATCTTCTTGAATTTCAGGACTTTGCGTAATGCAAATTTTACTTCTAGATTACCATACTATGCAAAAAATGAACAATCCAGCTAGACTTTTTTATCTTATTACCGATCTAAGTAATACATAGCAATTTGCTCACCTTAAGTCATCTATTTCTGCGTGCTACTGTAACTTGAATAACTGTAATTCAATGGCACCAACATTTCGCTTTAAAAGCCCATATAGACCTAAATTCCACTCAAAAAATTTTGAACTTTCATATCATGTTCTAAGACTTAATCCTATGCTTTAAACTAGGGAAAGGATTCAACGGTATTAGTTTTGATGATGTGGGTCCGCTAATAATGGACCCAATTGTTTCGTGCATTAATAGTACAAATCTCTAGCAGTTAGTCTATAGAGTGTTGAATTTTGCTAAAGCCATTCGTTCTTTCCATTTTCGAATAGAAAAATATTATTGGCGAAAGAGATACATCTACCATAGTTGCTTATTGGCTAAAAAAATTTTGCTTTCTATATTGTTGTCGATCTCAAGAAATGAATTTTTGAAAATTATCCAATCATATCTTTACCAATATGTGGTTTTTATCATTTTCTCTGCATTTTTTTATATGGAAAATTTTATTGTTCAAAGAAAAAAAAAGAAATAATTCACTGTTTTCATTTCATGTTTCAGCTAGAAA
>QEWY01002335.1:19062-60569 GCA_006503575.1 Baylisascaris schroederi | reverse complement strand
TCCCCAATCACATCTCACTTACCTCTGTGTAGGAGTTCCTCTCTATCAGCAGTAAACACCTTTCCGCCTTGGCATCGCTGCTACCTCTGAACAACACAAATGCCGCTTTCTTCTAATTCGATGTATATAAGAAATTCGTAACGTAATCGATGATGTGCATCAATACTCACTGTATCGAGTTGCAACGGTTTAATGCGATCACATTTATGATCTTTGATGCTGTATGCATCATTCAAATCGATGAATGATCAGCTTAGAAATGCGCAAAATTGAACGTCTCAAATATCACTTGTAAGCAACTTATCATAAGACAAACAGCTGTCAATAAGCCATTAATGTTCAGTCAACACAAGTTTATTTATTATGCACCTGCGTAAATTTACATATGCAATTTGCGTACATAACGAGTCTGCATGTATATGGGCACATCTGTGTGTGGGTATGTGAGTGTCTGCTTACTAATCTGAATCCAAACAGCCATAAAGCCCAATATTATGAAAATTAATATATGTAGTCTGCATCTAAGTATGATTTCCTATAGCTGTTTGCTGGTTGATCCATCAACTTCACAACCTAAATATCTGCATAAGTTTTACAACCGATCGATTTGTAAGTCGGCTGGCAAGAAATACGTATAAATCAACTTGGATTTTTTTTTTTCAAATCTACACTTGCAGTTCATAAATTTTATCGAATTGCAGCATGCAAATCATATTTATTCGTCTTATACGTCCAAAACGAATGGAGAAAAACACAATAGAGAAGCTAAACTGATAAACTCTTTCCGAAGCGTGTTATCATATCAGCTAATAGCTAAGCAATTCGCAAATTTACAAAAATGAAATATTAAATGCCTAAAAATTGCATTGTAAAGTTGAATTAAAAAAAATGCAATTTTGCAAAAATCGCTTCTACGCATTGCATTAGCATTTAATGTTGCAATTTGAATATCAAAAGCGCACGAGAGGAGAAGATAGCGGGAGAAATTATTATCAGTTAACTTAGCAGTTCTCGACTATTCCTTCCTCTTACCAAAGTCCTCGTCTTTACTATCGCCCTCCTTCTGTTCTTCCTTCTCCTCTCTCCTTTCACCTCCTTTATTTTTCTTAATAGCTCTTCTGTACTTCTACCGACCCGACGTTTTAGTAGGCAAGCAGTTTCAGTGGCTACGTATAGATGGAGGAATGACGGAGCAAAGCAGGTGAGACAACTTCTGTCGTTGAAATAAATAATGTATTGTTACAGTACTACATGCATCAACCAATTAGTAAATAAATAAATAAATAAATAGTTCAAAAAATTTGTGCAAACAGCACAAGAATATACAAGCGAAAGTTTCTCAGCACATTAAAATTCAATTTAACAGAAGAACGATATACATAAAAAATATTTCACTATCGATATTCTACCAAGAATTCGGCGATAAATTATTTTCATTACTCTATGCCGCTTTTTCTGAAATTTGTTTAATAAACTTATGAAATTACGATTACTTCAATAGTTAAAAAATTGATAACACTAATAGGAAAATTGATCCTCAAGGGAATAAAAACTTTTTCATCGTTGGATATATGAAGAACACTACATAAAAATTTGGAAAATCTAGTCAGATTTTTCTGCTGGTTATGGCGACGGTGGTGATAGTGTACACTTGTAGCACTCTAGCAAGCAAGAATTCCCGACATTTCAACCGCACGGGCAAAGCGCAGGCATCGTTAAAAAAGTATTGCAAGTTTCTAGATAGAACAAGGAAAAAGAAGAATCCAATGAGGTTACTTTAAATTTTCTTGACGTTGATTTCAGCAATTCCAGAATTGTAGAAAATGAAAAAGTACAACAAGCTGACCGGTGATATATATAGGACATTCAATGTTGTTTTTTTACTTGGAATCTCAAACAGAACTTCAGCATCTGTACTGTATTAAATCCACTCCTTATAAACCCTTCAGTGAAAAGAGGCGATGTTTATAAAAGAAATACCCCATTGATTGCTCCTCTTCAATAATACGAATGGCGTAGGCACAAAATATACTTTTCAAAAAGAAATAAATACATAAATAAATAAAGGATAAGGAAAGCAATCACACAATGAATCGCTGCTAATATGATGTACTAAAATGTTGTCTTCATACCCTCCAGGCCTATTATTCTTGGAAACTAATGACTAAACTACATATATATTCAAGCAGATGTTCAATAAAAACAACTTTATTATATACACCAACATGAATTTCCATTTGTTGTGTTATATAGGCTTTAACGTAACACATTGTAAAAGGTTGAAAAAAAAGTTTCAATGGAGTTGGCACGATGCATTTTTTGAGGTCCTCTTCCTTGTCTTACCCCCTCTCTTTCCGCCTCATTCCTCTCTCCCTTCCGCCAAGTACCAGAACATTATTTTTATTTTTTTCTCAACGAATCATAAAGTGTGCGTAATAATGCTTTCATATTTCATCGAATTGATTATTCGTAATTATTTGAATTTTTTTTTCTTGATTTCGCTGATTCTATAATCACTGCCAAATCTAACAGACCACCAAACTTTAAGCGCCGTACTCATTAGGTTATTATAAATATTCAGAGTAGTAAGTCTACTTCAAGGCTAACATAAACGATCGGCATAAGGTGCTGATTAAAATCAGCATGTTTAATCCAATGTCTGGCAGCAGTGATTTCCAATCGGTGAGTATATATAACAAATACATATGTACACATGTATACATATGCACAACGATAACGCTAATAAAATGAGTTAATTCATATAAAGAGAGCAATAAGCGAGAGGCGAGATTAACAACTTGGCATTTTCGCTTTCGGAAATCGTTGATTAAGCTTCCATACTTCATCGGCTGATCGATATCCATGTTTTTTTTTTGGGATATTTATTTAGAGTCAATTCTAAGGAAAAATGCATTGCTTTGTTGATAATATGGAGCAATGTTGCATTAAAATACATTTCCTTATAATCATTGATTCCTTTATACTAATGCAATCAGTCAGCAATACAACATTAAAATATGGCCCATATGAAGAATATTTAGATGGAATTTTTATATTCACTAGTCAACCTGGCAGCTAGCTGGCTAAACGATCAACTCAATCAAAACCACTCATATAGGCGGAAGGATTGATAAATAAGTAATTTTTTCATAGTGGCAGGTTTTTTTTTTACAACGACATCCAACAGGGAAGTATAATTATATGTTTAAATATATTTTTATGTAGAAGAAGATTTAGCGAGAATTTTTTTTCGAAGTCGAATGTTTTTTTTTTGTTCAAAATTTATCTTCTATGAAGTCATAAAGTCATTAATCTTTTGGAGAAATATCTGGAAATAAAAAAATTTTCAAAATTTTTTTCATCGACATATGTAATCTAAAATTATACATTTCCATAGTGCAAAATACTAATGGGGTTTGTCAGTCGTAACTTCCTAGCCTTAAAAAGTTAATTTACATAACTCGTATACCCGCTTAATGGCGCATACAACGCATGCTTTCGCATCAATTATTGCTGCTAAAATTTAGAACAGAAATAAAGAAAAACTTGTTATTGAAAGTGTTCACGAGATAAATTAATATTTGTCACCTAAGAAAAATGAAATATACGGCAAGTCTGGAATTAAATCATGTGGAACGGATATTGGGCTTCTCTTCGTTTTTATAAGCTTCCGCAAATTTGCGATTCCAATGCGGTTGTTTGTGAACCTATGCTGCTGCATATGTATGTGTGGGTATCCTAGTGTGCCTACATGCCCTTCAGCTCAGAGTCAATTTCGATGCCACTCGAGATACAAAGCATACTGAAATCATTGTGGGCCTTCAGAGTGAAAGGGGAACAATATACTAATCGTCGCGATCTGTTGGCTCCTTACCTGGATATCCATGTTGAGCTATTAGTTTCGGAGCAAATATAGGAGCCTATAATTTCAATGGATTGTAGGGAAATTCCAGAAACTGGATCATTTGAAGATGTTTTCTATAAATGGCCACTTTAAACAAATATATGAACATAATAGTTCGCATGCTGTATTATTTGTTGGCAATTTGTTACAATGACTGTTCTGCTTAGAGAATACGCGAAAGGGCACATCACACCAGTTGACGCGTCTCTCCACTTGTTTTCTCGTCTGGAAGCGGTTTTCTTTTAGGTTGAAGTGTTTTTCGTGCTATATTTTATAAGGAAGTACTATTTTAATATTCTCTCTTTTATCATTCACTCAGTTAAAATCAGCGTTACTCATATAATTTTCACGTAAATTGTCCGTCACTTCTGCTCGTTTTCCTCTGCTAATTGAAAGATCGCCTAGAAAGCAGCGAAAACTTTGACTGACCCCATAAAGGTGTCAAAAATGTTAGTCGTTCCTCTGAGGCTATTGGAAGTTTCACTAAACTTTCTTAGTGATAGAAGAAGGATTCTTCATGAATAAAAGATAGAGTAAATGAAACCTAATAAAACAGTATTAATGATGGAAAAAGATTGAGGGGAAGATAAAAATGGGATCATAGATGACAGCGTTATCCTAGACGTCGCATCTGTTGAAGGTGAGTTGACGTCAGATATTTTTTAACACACCGAATGATGTGATTCATTTTTGCCAGTTGAAGTTAAGTTCGATCCAACAATAAAAAAAAGGACATTTCCGCTAATCGAGAGAAAAATTTTTATAAGATAGAAGGAAGTTTTCAAACTACAGTAAAAAAATATTTTTTTATATCTCAATAAATATTGGAAAAAGTTATGCTAAAATAAATTTAGCAATTATTTTATGAAATATTTTACCCGAAAGAAATGAAACAAAACAAATCATTTCTATGAAAAAAATATTAAGTGGAATTGCCAATAAATTACTCTGATTTTCATGAATCACAATGAACGTCTATCTCTTTCTGCACTATTTTTCCGTAAATTAAAAATTAGAGCTTGAAATATCACTCGACTTAAAGAAATAACTAGCAAATAAGATATGTATTATTTTTCAATCGTATTTTATCTATCATATTTATTCGAAATTGTCCTATATTATCGCAACAATGCAACAAAGAATTTCATCGTATTTACTCAAATATTTTTTCTCCAATAACGAGCAATTACCGTTCGTATAGTGCGTCAAAGATCAATGAAAGATAATCCATCATAGATTATGTTTCAAGCATCAAAGTTAGAAACATCCAATTATATTATAATTATATGTGAACAAACATACATATACTCAATAATATTGTACTCAATCGGTGAAATAATAAAAGCTTGAAGAAAGCGGAAATACGCTAAAATTTTAATGAATGAGAACAAAGAATAAAATACGAGTAGATGCAATATCTATTACAAATAAGAAAAGAATAACAAACGGAAGAAATAAATTTGAAAAAAAAATTTTTTTTCAACAAGAATAAATAATATGAAAAGCATATGAGTGAAGTTTTCGATCTAGTAAATGTTTTAATATCTTAGTTAACTAAATCGATCGTATAAATCTTTTAAAAAAAACATTCATTTCGTTTGTAATTTCATCGATATAAATGAATAATTTACCAGTGTAAAATTTATACAAATATTTCCTCGATAATTAAAGGTCAATAACTTATTTTAGAGATCTCTGAAAAGTTAACATATGACATATATTATTTCCATCAATTTTTATGATTCCGATCATAATGGATCTATAGTTGAAAACAATAGAGAGGAAACTTGCAATAGAGAACTTAGTAGTGCTTCAAATTCAGCTATATTTTAATCTACGCAATATCATCGAGAAATGGTGGGCGGAAGAAAGGTGGAAACGAAAGCTATCACCATATCTTATCACTTATCAATCACATTTCGGTTACAAAACACTTACGCTAAAATTTATTATTATTATTAAGCTTATTAAGGGTTATATATTAAGCTTAGTGGTAAAGAAAATCATCACTAGAAAAGCGTATGAAATAATAGAGAACAAGCTATAGGCAGATCGACATATCCTATAACAGCCAAGAAGCGCAGCTATGAGTGGATAAGCGAACTGACGTATATATCATAAAAAAATGCACCAATAAATACGCTCATGCAGAGTAGAGGTCATATGTGCTGTTATTTGTCAACGATAATGGATTCAGATTCTGGTTAATTTTTAGGACAAGCCAGCGCCACTAATAGTAATCCCTATAGGCTTTTCAAGTGGCTTATATTAAACCAAGGAAGTTGGAAATATTTGCATTACTAGAAATAAATCTTTTTTTTTGGAAAATATATCAAAGACAATTTTCAGATGCACTAAATATAGCCTACGATTGTTATATAAAATTGTAAAATCGATATCAAAATAAGGAGGTAAGTATGAAAATATTTGGGCGAGGAGAGAAGGATTCAACAGTATCACGCAGCGAGAATTTTCTTTTATATTCTTGGTGAAACGAAATTGCATTCATCGATACATCCGAATTATTTCTAACCGGAAAGCAATATGAAAAAGCAATGACAGTTATAGAATGCCGTAATAAGCTGATGAAAGGTTTCATGCCCTCAAAAAGAAAAAGATAGGACAAGGGATGCAGGAGTTTTAGGGATTTACGGCTATTCTAAATGGCCTATATGCAACCAATGCGAAAATCTAGCTTCTATTCAATTCGCAACAGAAAATAGTGGAGTTTTCTAATCTATAATTCCAATTAGAGAGAAGCACTGGGAGGTGCAATTTTTTCCCTTCCCAGTTGATTGACTTTCCCGACTGAATAAATAACTCATTCATAAAATTTGTTCAAAGAAGAAAACAATGGTGATGGAATAAATGAAAAAAAAGCAAGTTGGAAGCATTCGAATTAAGTGTTCGGCCTGCGAAAGAATGGCTGATGACCAAATAATGTGGCTTATTATCATTTATTATTATTATTATTACTTATTATTTATTTATTTTTTATTTATTTATTTTTTTTTTATTTTTTGAGAAATCATTGGCCATTGCTACTGGAAACAACTGCTATTCTCTGACATAGACGATAAAATAACATTTGCCAGCCATATCGTATTTCACCGATTTAAACGCAATGATGCACTACTTAGCGATAAATATTTTTCACATGGATAGACCTAGATATTTATATATTCATGGCTAATTTCAAGTTTTGCTGAAAAGGTGAGCAGAAAATCGTTGAGGTAGATGGCGAAATAGATTTGAGCATCCGTATATCTAAGATGAATAGTTTGCAATAGATTACTTCAAAAAGCTATATTCACCTTTCGTTTATTGAAAATTCATTGAGTTCATCGCTTGGTTTAAGCATGCTCAGGTGAGCGCCTGTTATAAATGTTATCAGTAAGTACAAAACTTTCGTGTGGCAAAATCACTCAACACCAGGAAAAGGCATGAGGAAATTATGAGTCTTGGGGCATAGAAGGGTATGACAAGCCTCCTTCTATCCTATAATGCACTTCATTATATCCTCTTCCTTGAGGCAAAGGGTTTCCTCTGCAAGAGATAAGCCCGGTTTCAATAAGTCCTCAGTGGAAGAAGGGGTTTTTTGAACGTCGGAGTCGCGCGACAGAAGCTCCCGCAGTCTTGAGTCATCTTTATGCGAGGAGGGATAGCGGTGAACTCCGAACTCCGAACATTAGTGCACACTCCATCTAGTTCGGTTCTTGAATATATAAGTTAGATGTGTGCAAAGGAATATATTTCACTAATGAAACAAATTCCCTTGAGAATTTAAAATATCAAAATAAGGTTAAATAATCGAAAAAAAATGTTAATTAGCCTTGAATGAGAAAACGTTTATCATGAGAGTGAAAAAATGGAAAACCGCATCATGTGAGCTGATGTGCTATGCGGTTCGAATTTATGAACATCATCCCATTAAGTACAAAAAAAAAATTGGACGACACCAGTGGAAGCATAAGCATTTTTAAGTGAAAACAATATCACATTCGAACTGACGAATTTCGAGTAGTCTTGAGAAAAAGTGGCGCAAGTGCCCATCTTATGGATCAGGTCAAAAAGAATTACATAATTTTCGAATCTAATAGTTTTAATTTTTATAATAATTGAGCATTCGATAAATTAGCAAAGTCAAGAAATAATTTTTCACGTATATATGTTGGATTTTGTCGTATGAATACATAATTTTGCAATCGTCTCGAAGAGTAATCTCATATAACTCTATCGAATACTTGATAGATAATTTCGAAATTTCTTTATTTAGGGTGATTATACTTAGTAGGTTTTATGCATCGAATTTTTTCAGGAGTTGATTAGAAAGATGCTAAGGGCGAGCTCACAAAATTTATGTATATATTTTTTATGTAAAAATATCAAAATCTTTATGCATTTTGCTTTCAATGAATCCTCAAACGTATCAAATGCATCTAATAGCTGTCAAGAGTACGGCGCAATCAACTGACCTCACTGCTCTCTACAGTGCCGCAGCAATGTTTATTTGGAGACTACTTTAGGTGAGATCGTCGTGTATCATAGACTAGAGTAAAGGGTGGGATAGTTTGGCCTCAGGAATCGCCATCCATGAAAATCCCCACCCCGGAATCTTAGCAGTCTCTCAAGCAGAGATTGAAACCCTAAGAGTAACAGTACAAAGTCTTCAAACAACACTAAAATGAAGTTGATATGAGAATGCAAGAGCTTTACCCTGAGTGTAGTATGTAAAAAAAAAAAGTTTGCATTAAACAAGTAGAAAAGTAGCGCTAATTTCAAAAAAAAGAGGAAGTGATCGAACTAGTGGGCCAATATGTTCTTATTGGAATTTTGAGATTTCATAAGTGTAGATGATAGAAACATAAGTGCATATTTTTTGAATGATGCATCTGTATCGTTATTACATGAAGGCAACAAGCGTTAGAAACGTGACACATTTCTATGAGCTTTAGTTAAGCTTTCCGAGATTACCGGCTATCGCCCACACAATATTCGAAGATGTAGGAATCTTCAAAAAAATAAATGAATAAATAAACAAATAAATAAATAAATAAATAAATAAATAAATAAATAAATAAATAAATGAATAAATAAATAAATAAACAAATAAATGAATGAATAAATAAATTTAAAAAAATAAAAAAACACAGTAATGAACTTAGCTGAAGGAATACAATAGAATTAATAATGAAGCCTTATTCTTGGTCACGAAATTGAAATCGCAACGAAACAAAACCGAATGAAATCAAAGATCTAACGAAACAAAAGCAAATTTCATAACGATTAAGCTCACATAATATTCATCTTTTTATGATTTCATTCATATGGTGAAACGTTTGCACTTAAACTTTAAAGAGTGAAGAAATAATTTTCTATGCAATTGAATGGATGATGTGAATTCTTTAATAAAGAATTCATTTTCAACTACGTGGATATACCGATTAAATAATAGAAGAAATGAAAAACCTTCCTAGAGGCATTGAAATGATTTGCATTTTCGCACGTTACTCGTTTAATTCAGCAATTTCGTAGCTTGCAACGAGTAATAAATATCGAATCTAATAGTTTTAATTTTTATAATAATTGAGCATTCGATAAATTAGCAAAGTCAAGAAATAATTTTTCACGTATATATGTTGGATTTTGTCGTATGAATACATAATTTTGCAATCGTCTCGAAGAGTAATCTCATATAACTCTATCGAATACTTGATAGATAATTTCGAAATTTCTTTATTTAGGGTGATTATACTTAGTAGGTTTTATGCATCGAATTTTTTCAGGAGTTGATTAGAAAGATGCTAAGGGCGAGCTCACAAAATTTATGTATATATTTTTTATGTAAAAATATCAAAATCTTTATGCATTTTGCTTTCAATGAATCCTCAAACGTATCAAATGCATCTAATAGCTGTCAAGAGTACAGCGCAATCAACTGACCTCACTGCTCTCTACAGTGCCGCAGCAATGTTTATTTGGAGACTACTTTAGGTGAGATCGTCGTGTATCATAGACTAGAGTAAAGGGTGGGATAGTTTGGCCTCAGGAATCGCCATCCATGAAAATCCCCACCCCGGAATCTTAGCAGTCTCTCAAGCAGAGATTGAAACCCTAAGAGTAACAGTACAAAGTCTTCAAACAACACTAAAATGAAGTTGATATGAGAATGCAAGAGCTTTACCCTGAGTGTAGTATGTAAAAAAAAAAAGTTTGCATTAAACAAGTAGAAAAGTAGCGCTAATTTCAAAAAAAAGAGGAAGTGATCGAACTAGTGGGCCAATATGTTCTTATTGGAATTTTGAGATTTCATAAGTGTAGATGATAGAAACATAAGTGCATATTTTTTGAATGATGCATCTGTATCGTTATTACATGAAGGCAACAAGCGTTAGAAACGTGACACATTTCTATGAGCTTTAGTTAAGCTTTCCGAGATTACCGGCTATCGCCCACACAATATTCGAAGATGTAGGAATCTTCAAAAAAATAAATGAATAAATAAACAAATAAATAAATAAATAAATAAATAAACAAATAAATAAATAAATAAATAAATAAATAAATAAATAAATAAATAAATGAATAAATAAATAAATAAACAAATAAATGAATGAATAAATAAATTTAAAAAAATAAAAAAACACAGTAATGAACTTAGCTGAAGGAATACAATAGAATTAATAATGAAGCCTTATTCTTGGTCACGAAATTGAAATCGCAACGAAACAAAACCGAATGAAATCAAAGATCTAACGAAACAAAAGCAAATTTCATAACGATTAAGCTCACATAATATTCATCTTTTTATGATTTCATTCATATGGTGAAACGTTTGCACTTAAACTTTAAAGAGTGAAGAAATAATTTTCTATGCAATTGAATGGATGATGTGAATTCTTTAATAAAGAATTCATTTTCAACTACGTGGATATACCGATTAAATAATAGAAGAAATGAAAAACCTTCCTAGAGGCATTGAAATGATTTGCATTTTCGCACGTTACTCGTTTAATTCAGCAATTTCGTAGCTTGCAACGAGTAATAAATATAACTAATAAGTAACAAATATACCTAATAATAGGTAAATAATAGACATATAATTTTGGAGAGATTTTATACCTTATAAATAAAATTTTTGGAGAGATTCAACATCCAAACATTTTATTTCTTTTGGGAAAGATTTGTCTTTTCCCCTGGTGGTCCAAGTGCTGCAAAATGAGAACATAGCTGACACAAATGTAAGAATATTTTTCAACTTCTATAAATGTCTAGTGAATATTTTGATATTAGCGGGTCAACGTGAAGCTTGGTACATGAAGCCATCTATTCTATACCTATTCTATTCACAAATTTTTTAGCTCCTGCAGCGGTGATTTCCGATTCAAAAATAGGGACAGTCAGGCATATGTGAAGACAGAGGGACAGATTGGGAGACAGACAAAAAGCTAGACGAAGGCAGATACGCACGCAGAGAAATGATGTGTGCCATTTTGGGCCTTGACAAAGCAAATCTGCTGAAACACACAACAGATGGGGATTTGTGGTGCAAGAGCTGGCTTATAGACTGCTACCAAATGGTTCGTTTTTTTTTTTTTCCGGCTACAAATGCGCAAAATGGAAATCTCACTGATTGCAAGATTTACGCAAACTTTAAGAATCGCTATACGTCTATAGCCCCTCATAAAGCAGCTGGACAAACTTGGAAGCCTGTATGGTAAACCTATTAACCCAATGCTTCAGTAGTTGACTCAAAAGACTCAAAAATATGTGTGCACAAATATCTTGAAAAGTCAAATTTGCGCGCAGAAAGCTGCAAAGACTATAACAAAATTGATCAGCAAACTTTATATTACAATTAAGAGTGAATAACGAAACTGGGAAAGGAATAGTAATACGCAGAAGTTGAACAACTGAGCACCTCCAATTGCATCAGAACTTTAATGCTATAGCTGTGTTATTTTAAGGTTGTAAACTTAGAAAATTACACCACAACGTGGCGTTGGTTTACAGTCAGATGTGGTACGATAAAACGTTTTATATCTATAATCTCCACTTTTTCTCCCCTTTCCGGCCTCCTAGTCTGTTTACAGTTTTGTAGCCGGCGGCTATTTCATTACTGCTTTGCATGACCGATCCGATTGCCTAGAGTGTATTCTACTTTTTGTAGCTGCGATCCCATGTAAGACGTCCTAGTTACTTGTAAAGCAGAAGGAACGTAAAGCGGAAGTAGAAAGAGTTATCTGAGACAAGTTCATATTTGGTCGGAAGCACTCAAAATTGCAAATGACTGAGGATAAAGGAGGATTTTAGATGGATTAAAAAGCAGCTTATTTCCTGTGGTTAACATTCGTCGATCGATGCCCTAGGCGTTTATCGCTATAGGAGTATGCGCGAAATGGTCGAGCGGAACGAAGAACGACTAAGAAAGGCCTCGAATGAGAAAAATATGCATACGTATACGAGCAAGGGGACTGTATTTGTCAGGGAATATACATTTAAATACCGCATATAATTGCATACAAATGAGGACAATTTGAAGCAACTCTATGACGTAGAGTGTCGAATTTCTTCAGTATAGCTTCACATACAGTGAAAATATAAGCACATACTTTGCATAGTAATATATAGCTAGGCAAGCGAGACTCGTGGCATGACGTCGTAACAATGCACTTTTATGTAGTGCGCAAAAACGAAATAAAAATGGGAGTGACGAAATGGGAGGAATTTAAGAGCACCATTGATGAAGAAGGCGTCAAAGACCAGTTGAGTTGGCTGTTGTATTGAAGATACACCATTGTGGTTTAATTGCAAATTGCATCGTTCTCGCAGCACTTCCGTTCCAACGTAAACGACAGCAAAGTGAAGCCTATCTATGAGCAGTGCACGTAATATGTCGGCGGTTCTACAATTTAAAGGGCTGCATCAGAGATACAAAAAATCTGAGAAGTTAGTGCGACAATTTGCAAGACCTCCCACCTTCAATGTTTGAGCGGTTGTACCTGTCATACTTTATGAGACTCCCAATTTACGGACGTGTGGATCATCGAGAGAGAGTTTTGGCGCTGTAGGATAGGGAGGGTGAACGTGGGAAATGTGTTGATAATATTAGGAAATGCATGAAGAAATTAAGATTCCAATAACTGATAGAGCTTCCTGATGATCTAAGATTGATTGTCTACGATGAAATGATCCTTCGACTACGGTAAGTGGTCTAAAAATTTTTCGACTTTATGGTAGTTCCAGAGCGGTATAATGTGGCAAAAACTGCACTTTAGATTTTATATTTCCTTTGTTTTCCCACATTAATGGTTATGGTTAGTGCGCAACGACTCGATGCCGAATTGCAGCAATAAGCAACATACGATAAGTTGGTCGGGGCATTAGCAATCGAAGTTCACGAGTATCTCGTAGAGTTTTCACCTTCAATTACACTTAGTATAAGTTGAGAAATTATCACATATGGCGTGTTGTAGCCAGAACCTGCAATTTTGTGTTCCTATCTGGAAATCCACTACATCCTATATTCATTCCACGATCATCTATTCAATGAGGGAACAATGATTAGATGCAGTAAAGAAATACATAAAAAATTGAAGTAATTATTAAAGTTGAATTAAATTAGAAAAATCTAACTTAATCACTACTGATTAAAAGGAAAAACTTTCAAGAGGAAAAAAAGTGTCACAACTTTATACAAATATAATGATTGATGCAGACATATGATCGCCAATAATCTTCTCCCAAAGAGGAAATTCTTTAGACGTACCCGATTGCAACGTTATTCACTATTATTTACCAACAAATGGGATTGTGTTGTTTTATTTGAAAGAATGTCTACTGAAGCGTTCAATCATAGTTTCGTTCGATGCATTTTTATTAGTGAAACACAAAGCGATCTGCCTTTGTAATTTGTAGACACTTTTTTCCTACTTGCTGTGAATCCTACAACAACTCAAATGACTTCATAAAATGGTTCTAGCGTTAGATCTGACCAAACTGATACATTCAGTACTCATTAAGTTCTGAGGTCTCCGGATCCGGTGTTAGAGTTATGAGTCGAGCACGCAGAATTCGAGATCATTCTATAGAGTAAATAAGTTTCGGTGCAAAACTGAAAAAAAAACCCTACATCATTAAGAAACAAAATACTTCGAGACGACTGACGCTACATGTCTGGTTCTGATGGATCCCTCAGACGACGTTATCGACTTAACTTGTCTTGTTTTCATCATTAAATATTGCAAATTGTTATAGTTTTAGTCATCATTATAGTTTACTCAGTTATAGTCAGCAAATATTGTAATAGTGCAAAAAATGAAATATAGAGAAAATATCGTAAAACTGAAAGAGTTTTAAAGTTTATAATATGGAAATTCAACCGATTACTAGAAAATTTGTAAACTGGATTATAGAAAGATCAATTTTAAATTTGCAACAGGTTCCCTCTTAGCAACTAAATGATAATAAAATATATAGAATTGATACCTTATTTCTATTTTTTCCAGAAAAAAAGCAGGCAAACGTTTGTTGGGAACTCAGCTGAAACAAGGCGAACACAAATCTAAATTAGCTAGTACCCTATTACACAGCTGTTCGTAATATAATTAGACTATGAAGCAAAGCTCACTAGCAATAAATACCCCATAGCTTGAATCTATGAAATAAATGAATATAGTGAACGTTTTCGTTTCGACAAATCCCATAGCGTATATTTGAGTAACGCGAAATATTTGACTCTCTTTTGCTTCACCTACGCTATTTAATTCATCAACAATATTAGTTACTAACGCTTTATATTAAGGTGAAACTCATAAAGATAAAATATGCATTATTTTTGCAAATCATCCTTGTAGACAGCGCTTTTCTTTTTGTATTATAAAATATGCAACAGAATGATGTGAAAATAAAAAATTTTCGAAGATTTTATGAGCGATTAGTCTCACTAAAATATAAATGTGCTTTTAATTATCTTTTATTATTCTTTTATGAATATGTAGAACGGTTGGTCCAATGCTTACGATAACAGAAAACGGTACATCAAATACGCTCTTGCATCCGATACCTTATATTTTTGTTTCTTATTGTCAGATTAAAGTTCATGCAATGTGATATTCAATGCGAGGAATGCAGATAAACTCATCTATGCCATTTACATTTGTTTTGCAAATTTAAGGCTCGACTTAAAAAAAAAAAGAAAGAAAAGAAGAAGTTCGAAGAGGATGATGTATCTGCTGCTCAACGAGCGATCGGCTTAAAAAATCGTAGAAATCGTTGTGATTTTTGTCGATATTTGTGCGTAATTTGCTATATGATCAAACAGAGTAATGAAAAATGATTGTTTGTGTATGAAGGATGTAGGATGATCATGTTGAGCTCATACATGTGCTATAATTCAATCGATGCAATTTTTTTATTTTTTATTTTTTTTGAAAAACGGAAGTGAAACAGAATAAATACGAGATAAATTGCAACTTCACGGATTGATAATGGACGAAGTTGAATTGTTTAGGTTTAGAATGGGGTTTCGTATAAAATAATCTATTAGCATATCTCTGATGACTCTCTCGAATATTTTATCAATGGAAGATGTCAGATTATTCAAAGGAGACGCTTTTGTTAAGACTAGAAATGTCAGAAAAAAATTAATAAACCTTGAAGATTAGGAAGCTCTGAAGGTAGAAAAAATTTGTATAGCAAAAGTGTTCATCAAAAACTATTGGTAGAACCAAAATTTCAATGTAACTCCGCTGAACGCATTTGAAAAACAGGACTGAGACGAAATCGGAGCTGAAGCTCAATAAACCAACAAAATTCTAGAATATTGCAACCGGAAATCGAGTACAGGTGTAGCCTTAACAACCTTGCATATATGTGCGCACGCAATGCGCCACTTTGTCTTGAAGTCTCAACTTGCAAAACTATAAAGACTATGGCGAGTGAATTTGATGGTGTTGTGTAGTTGAATGAACCACTGAAGAAAAATTCGTTTCGATTGTTTCCTACCGTAGGCTAATTACATTTCTTACCATAGGCCACAACTGGTCGGTGAGTGGTTTAATCCGAATTCTAGATCTAGATCTATTCAACTGACCAATCGGAAAGAGGAAGGATATGAATTACTATTTCATTGCTACAATCGACTGGTTTAATATAGTGGTGCAATCGGTCGATTTATTCGTCAGAACCGAAAACACCTCACATCTGCCACCCCTGACGCACATTTCATTCCTTTCAACAAAGAGAAACATTACATGCTTGAACTTCAAATAGTTTCCACCTGATTGACAAAAAAAAATGAATGAAAAGTATGATAGAAAAGCGCATTTCACGCCAATTGATTGCTTAAATATATAAAGGTAAGAAGAAAACATTCATATTGCTGAAGCTACGACATGCATTACGTCCACCAAAATTATCCACTGCAGCAGCAGTGGTTTTAAATTTGAAACTGTCGAAGAGTGAGGCAGATATATGACACGTAGCCATGTATAAATGCACACAGAAATAACATTTCTATAATGTACTTTTATAGGATTAATATTTGCAAACGTGTAGAAAAATTTCTGCAAAAGCTTGATCTTTCAATCGTACTCCATATGCACGACAACAAATTTCAGCTGCAAAAATTTATGACTTTTTAAAAATTAACGATCTAATGAGAGACAATATTTATGATCTTTGATCATATTGCTTCGTTTTATATTTGCAAAAATTCTTAATGAATGCAAATACAAAATAAATATCGAAATTTATGACGTCATATAAGAATAAGTATATCGTTGGTGTACTGTGGAGATGTTAAATATAGCGGAAAATGCGTTTCTGAATGCATCATTCGAAAGAAAAAAACGTTCAACGCTTTGCAGATTTGTTGCTGCTTAAAAAGTTTCGTACATATTTCACTAAATGTATTTGGTAATGTAATCCACTCGACCATTTATCTTCTAGTCAAAATGGTGTCCGAGGATTGAGCAAAGAAAAATGAAAGCGAAACGTTGATTAATTAAGCGATAATGAATACAGATAAAAGATTTAATGAGATAGAGAAAAATTATGAAAGCACTTAAATACTTTGCGAATGATCGAATATATTAGCAGAAATTCAAATATGCAAAAGCATATATACAATAAAATTTTAAAGTTTTCTATCGCCCAAATTTAAGCGAAATAAAATATCATACATAAATACAAAATATAAACGCATCTAATTTTATTTGCTTGTGGGTTTAATAGGACGAATATCCGAGATTTTATGGGATTAAGGGCAATCGTAGAAGGAGGTGAAATTTGCAACGAGCAGATGGATAATCTTTTTATAAACTCATCGAGAGTCTTGAATTAGCAAACAGCTAACGCCTATCACTCAATGCTATAAATAGAGAAGATTTTAAAGCCAAAGAAATTGAAAAGAAATACTATTTTACAATTGGCTCATCTGAAAAGCCATTTTCATAAGTTACAAGCAAATTGTAAGAATACAAAAAAAAAACCTTTGCATAATTTTATTAAAATGGATCGTTCGCATTAAACTTCCTCAAACGACTCGCTTGTCTTTATTGCAGTAAAAGCGCTTTATCATTCAGGTGAGTTTTCGCATCGGATTGTTGATAACACCTCTAAAAAAAATGACGAATAAAAGCTAAAATATGCTATAGAAGATCATCCTTCATTACAGATTATACCTATTAAATATAGGAACTTCAGCATTAGCGGCGTCCGATTTTTTATAACTAGATAGACAAAGCTAAACTGCATCAGTACAAGCATCGTATCGCTACAATGTGACTTTTGTAGAGGAAATTTATATGAAAATATAATAAGTTTAGCTGAAAGTTATAGTAAAGTTCTGTTATCGATGTCAAAAACCATTCTCAAAGTTTTGTTTACTTAACTGTTGAATGTTGGTATAATCTATCATTAAAAAATTGTCTTGTGTTTGTGCATCTGTTTGTTCATCAATCAGTTACTTCCCACATAGTGGACAAATTCGTTTATGGGAGCTTCTTTCGTAAGATTGTGCCAATAGTCACATTACTAAACAGTCCCGTTAATTGCTTCTCTTATTTTAACAATTATATATTAAGATAATTTCCCACTATAGTGGCATTATTATATATTAAGATAATTTCCCACTATAGTGGCATAATTCGTTGATCGTATGATGCGATTTGAATATCTCGACTTTATATGAAGCTCTATATGATCGAACAAGTGATACACTCGTTCAGAAATTTTAATAGATTATATGTCGAATTAATGGCTTCTAATCTCTCGAAATTCTTATCTATATTGTAGTTGTATTTCATAGCACTAACATTAGAGTTTTCGTGAGTATATAGCTCACGTGACTAGCTCTTAGGCTTGAGCTACGATGATATCAAGCATCATAGAGTGGGGAAATAAACAAACTTGCTGATGATAAATTTATTTGCTTACTGAAAAATGCTTAATCCGTAAGTCAGCCACAAAACCGTCATCATCGCAATTAGTGATGGCAAGAAATTTCTATTTCTCGTTATCGCTAATAATTACGTATGCTGTAGATCCATCAGTTCGTCTGATTTCGTTGATTGCCTTGATAGGTTTATATTTACCAATCTACTTAATCAACACTCATTCATTAGTTGTTTATTCATCGTTATTTGTAGCGCATTTTATATGCATGAAATATTCGTTGCAGTATTTTCGGGGTAAATCTATGATCTTTTTACGTAAGAACCAATGAGCATTTCTCTGAAGAAATCGATTATAAGTGGTTCAAATGTTTTATGTAAGACTTTCGCATTTTCGAACAAAACTCAGTTGATTTAGTGTTCCATATAGTGAAAAACATAATCTCATATAATGGGTCAAAGAATTTTAACCAAACTTCAAAAGCAATTCACTCAACGGGTTTAGATGAAAATAATGAAGGCTGCGGCAATGTCTAGGAGTACATATACTAAATTTTCAAATCTTTCTGAGGGTCTTCTATATCTAAAATAAATAAATAAATGAATAAATAAACAAATAAATAAGTGAACAAATATATAACAGATAAAAAAATGAATAAAATCCTCATGTAAATATTAAATATTTAAAGAGAAGGCCGTCCACCCGGTTGAAGAAGAGGATTTAACAAAAGACTGGACGCAAGAATTATGAATATTTCATGAAAAATTGAAACTTAAAGGCATTTCTGACGTAAGCAGTTTTCTAAAAACCATTTATTCGTCTATCTAAAAAAAATTTTAAAGTTAACACATCATCTATTCAATCAAACTATTAGCTTATTACGATAAAATCTTGCTTCAATAGGCTCATTAATAATTAAGAAATAATATACTTATCGAAACATGAATTTATACTTTTTCAGCGAAACAAACGACACATCCTTCACTATTACATTATCTTCAGCATCAATGATATGCTCTCATATGAGATCACAAGAAGGGCTAATTCCCTTGCAAACACGAACAGTTGGAATGAAAAATTTCGCTAATTCATTAACTGGATAGGTATGAATTTTTGATCTGAATTTTTATATTTGCATTTTATTAATTAGATTCTATAAAAATAGTTATAATATTTGCTAAAAATATATGTCAGATAGTAATTGCAGCTGTCACGAATCGTTCTTTTGCTATTGCTATAATGAAACATACCTAATGCATATAAATATGCTAAGCTGTAATAGTGTGCAAATAAACTCATGAAATTTTGGTACCAAATATAGGTCGGTTATATAGAGAAGTCATTTTATGGAATCATAAATGACCTGAAATATTCATCATGTTGCTTGATGCCTATCTTCGCTGCAAAATATCACCTAAAGGCTACCGAATTCAATATCATCAAAAATTTTCTTATTAGAAAACTGGTTACTATGTAATAGATCACTATCAAATATCAAACAGAAGTCTTAAATTGTTTTTATCATATCAGAATTTAATTGTAGCTATCAAAGAAACACCTCAACCACACCAATTATATTTCATTATTTTAACTATGAAAAATTCATTTTTTCATAGCATTGATTGAAAAGGTTACTAGTAATTATATGGCTGTATAAAAAAAAGAACTTTATATTCAAAAAAAAAAGTTTTCAGGNNNNAGTTTTCAGTAATAAGCTATAAATGACTAATAAATTATCCACGATGATGTGTTCATCAAATCTTCCTATTCCACAAAGTAGAGAACAAATAATTAAGAGCATAAACATTTAAACATATGCATGAATGAATAATTATATTTGAACGATCAACAATCTTATAATGGTTTAATTTATGGATATGATGGTGGTAAAATGCTTTAAATGTGAACAAAAACATGCGTTAGCAATCGAAATGAATGTAAAGTTTGCACACATTTTATACTTACATAGGCGCTTTGCACATCTAAAAAAAACACACGATAAAATACGTAAGCAATGTAAAAAGAATGAGAGAAACTCTTCGCAATAGAGCTTATGTTCTCATAATGAAGACGCATAAGTGGGGAAGAAAGAAAAATTGAGTGAAGAGAATAGGACAACTTCATTAAGAATTGTGAACAATTCAACATAGTGAAAAATTATTTCTAATTTTTAGCGATTGAATTGCGTATTTGATTGGTAATAAAAATGCAAAGAATAAAAATCTTTCGAGATTAAAATATTTTGTAAGAAAAAGTTTTGGAATCCCGATCAAACTTTGTATACAATTGTTGATAAAAGACTTCCATTTGTGACAGATTGCGATAGATAGATTGTTTATCAGAGATTCACCATTGCGGTAACCATACCAGTCTTCTCGAAATTTAAAGATTGCTCTAAAAGAAGATTTGTTCCACCAATATAGAAGGAAGCTACTTTTATCTGAATGAATAGAAGATAAGATCGAAAGTATCGAAAGATCGCTCTTTGGCGCATTTTAGTTTAATATATCTTGCAGTTGGATCATCGGAAAAAATTCCTTAAATTTAATCAGTTAAATTTCATCGTTCTAATCAACTTGTGAAGAGAGTTTGAGTTTCTCGATGAATGAAGGCTGTAGATCGTAAGAAGACGCGCAAAATTGCTTAAATTAATTTTCGGACAACCTTTGATTATTTTCCACATTTTCAGTTGTTTTCAGCTTCAAGCCATTTGGAGATCGGAGATGATCTTTTATAGTGGTTCAAAAACTTCAGCAAGCAACACCAGAAGTTGCATGTAATTATATTTTTCCCTTACGCATTCTAATAATCTCTGGATTATTCAAATGCTGTGTATTGGGGCTCATAAACTTTTTGAAGAAAATTAATGACTATCACTGGTTGAGATCTACAATAAGAATTCTACCTATATAAGAAGAATTACAAGCTCTAGTTTACTGCTGTCTACGTCTAGATGGTTGGATATTGATGTGTGCTTACGATGCAAATCTCGATTTCATAAGTGTTTGCGCGCATGATACTATCAAAGGTCAAATATTATTCATTACCTCGTTTAATAAGTTCATGCCTACTGTAAGACATATTCCTTTACAAAATTTCAAGCTGGCCAAGGATTTAAGACTTGTGGCCAACAGGAAGCCACAATTTATACCGATAAGATATTAAAAGCAAATAATAAAATTATTCCTATAATTTATACTTCCAAACCTCAAATGCTGATTTTTTGGTAAGCATTGATAAGATTATGACTGCAGAGTTTGTTTGCAGAATTTACTGCAGAAAAGTTTATAGCAATAAAATAATAAATGATTGAAAAATTGTAATATTTTTTAGAATTGATATATAAAAATGATATGTGAAACTGGAATTGAAATTGGACGTTTCTCCTCGAATACAATAGTTATCCAATGAGAATATTTGTCCCGAAGAATTGCTATCACTCCTAAATTACTTAGTATTTAATCTGCATTCTATGAGATCTTATGGGATATCATTTGTCGATTGGATCAGCACTCGTTTTGATGTTATTATCCATCGTAGTACAAGTGTGAATTTTTCAGGAATTCAATTTGATGTTTTTCAAAGAGTTCCTGGAAAATACTAGATCAGATTGCATAGAATTTCGGGAAAAAAAATGTTAGATCAGCTAAGGTTCATTTTTACAAGCCATTGTTCGTGACATCTTCAGTGTTTAACTTTCCGCAAATACCTCTCGAAACTACAAAAAAAAAAAGTCCGTCGAATTATAATTATGCCAATATTTGTTTAACATTTTCGTTTGATCAGTAAATGTCAAACAACATCTGCAAACATTTCGTCAAACTCCATCGCAAAGCTCACATTAATATCGTGCAGATGTTTTAGATGAGATGTTGAGATCTATTGAGGGCAAATATCGATAAACTTATCACTTTTGTGATTGCACATAAATTTTCCAATATTTCTATATTCTCCACAATATTTGGTATTGGTAGAAAAGAATTCCATCCTCATGATTCGTTCGATTCAATTTTGAAAACGTTTCGAACGCAAAGAAATAATTAATTACAATTTACGGTCTAGCACTCATTGCTATTCATAAGCTTAGAAATGCGCATTTAAAAAAAAACAACGATTCGCAGCTGATGCATAAATATGCACAGCTGCTATAGCTTATTAGAGTTGCATCAATTTCGCTATAGCATCGTCGTCGAATCGATTATCAAACCATATAACAAAGTGAACTTCAAGAGAAAATAACAAACGATTCATGCGGAAAGAGTATTGATGAGGTGTCGCGATCCTCACATTTCTTATACTTTATGCGAATTAAATACGGAAAAAAATGGAACGAAAATGGTCACATAATATGTGAGAGATAATTTGGCACATTTACCAATTTGCTCATGAAATGATTATTGAATTTATAAGCTTGAGTGGACCTTAAGATAAACTGTTTTGTTCTCGTCCGTTGCCCACTCCTCTTACTCGCATACTCACTTAAGTGTTCAAATGTCAATTCTGCAATGCTCAATTATTCACCGACAAGTGGAATATACACATCCGGTGTGCAAATTTTAGCGTTGCATAATTTTTTTTTCCCTCAGACCAACATCAAGGTGTAAAAATTTCATTAATAATACCCCTTCAAAAAATCATTGATAAATATATTTATAGTTAAACTAAATGATTTACTGCATTGATTAGTGCAAGAAGTATTATTGCAGAAATTCTCGTTATGTTACTCAAATTGTTAGAAAAATAATAGTAATCGAAAATTCTCAACTACTATACCATTGGTGATCTAATCAACGATTTAATCTGATGGTGGTCTCATAAAAGAAAATTCCGTTTTTTAAAGCAATTTTCGGAAATTTCCATATAAATGCATTATGGAATCCTCGCGTATGGAATTTTTTAAATGGTGTCTTTACGTGTTATTCAACGCCTTCCTATGCGCATATATGTGTATATTCTTCTATTTCCGCGATTTTTTCCAAATTTTCAAATTGTAAAGTTACGACAATAAAATGTGATTGCTATAATTTGTACTATAGATTTATTCCTTCTAGCAAAAATTTTTGATGATATCCCACTATCTTTTACATCACTCTATTCGCCACTAATAACTAGAGATATTTGAAGATATTACTTTATGGTCTGTTAAGTACACTCAAAAGCGAATCATTTTTTCGTCGATGACTTAAGCGATGAGCAAATTTCATGGTAGAATGCATTTTAAAGCTTTTACTTTTTTTTGTACGTTTGGGAAATCGAATAGCTCGACGAGTTCAAATGCAATTGCATATATCAGTATATAATGTCGAATTTTCTTGATGTTTATTTCAATTTCTTTTAAGGCTTTCATTTTTCGCATGAAATATAAGCAAAACATCTCAAAGATTTTTTGGGGTTAACTTAGAGAAGCCTTTTAAAAAAAAAGAGCAATTTCAAAAAGTTGATTGAATGATGGTTAGTTTGTCTAAGACGTTTGCGCAAAAGCAACAGATCTAGTGATGATAAGAATGTGTTTTGTTTTTGTTTTTTTTTTTTTTGTTTAGGCGTGCTTTTTTTCTAAGTGATGTGTTCACTGTTGATATGTTTGCATTGAGTATCGCCCGCGAAATAAAACAAACGTTTTTTTAGCATTTTTTTTTTGTAAGCTTTATAACTCGTTGTCGTTGATATTCTTAAGATTTAAAAAAATATATATATATAAATGAAAAAATAATGAATAAAATGCCTAGATAATTTATAAAAGAAACTTGCTTAATAGAACTATTTATATTTCGAAGCAAATATTAACAATAATATTAAAATAAAACGGGAATTCGAGGGAAAATCGGAATTATGGAAAGCTGAGCTTGAATAAAATTTTTTGCTGCATTCACAAGGTATACGTAAAAGAGGGGACTTAGAATTTATTATAAACATGAGCAATATTTGAATAGCGTATGCTAATCGAATGAGGCGATCTAAAGCAATAGAAAGTAAATCCCGCCTCCCTCGATCATATCCCCTCCCGTTAAAGTTTCTGAAAAATAAATTGGCATGACCCTGTGATATGGCACTCGACGATCAAAGATGAAAAACTGTTAGCAAAGATGTGTCATAGGAGAGTCAACACTAAAGCAATCTTTCTATGGTACCCCCCTCGGGAGTTTCAAGCTTCAAAAATCATCAAAAATCATCAATCCTCCTCCATATTGAAATCACATACCATTTCGATGTCTATTTAGCATAGATTTCTACAAAACATTACCAAACTTTAATCACCAATGAATTTCTGTTGCGAATGAAATATGACGGGGAGTTTACGTTTAATTTAGTGTAACATATATGGGTATATTCATCGCTGGCTACGGAAATGAGTAATATTCAATGACGTAAATATTATATGCGAAAGACAACTTTAACAATGTTTCATTTAATTATTGCTTCGTCGATGTGGAATGTTTCGTATTTTATTTCCTGCTTATATCGCTCTGTTATTCTCGTTTGTAAACTACTCATAATTTGATACGTTTTTCAAGAGATTCGATTACTAAATTTTGCAAACATTACCACCTATTTGTTGATAGGCTCGATGTAATATAGTAAATTATATGTCACAAAATCGTTGAGCCAATAAAGTTCAAAATGACGTTTTTTCACGTTTCCTTCTAAATTTATTTTAATGAGCGTAATATGCTTGTATCGATGCGTTTATGCAATGCACTGATTTCATCTCTAATAGCCAGTGAGATACTAAAGTAAGCAAGGTAAATATAAGTCGGTGGTTTTGATATGAGATATAAAGGGACCTTCTATGACATTTCTGAAATTGATGAATGAGCTTGAAAGGGTCATATGCAATAAAAAGTACTTAAATCGATCATGGATTTTAGAGCCAGCTGGATTAAATTTTCCGCCAGCTATAATAATCTCATATACTGCAAATTCGATCACTTTACTGGGTGTGCGATGAATTTTGCAAACTCAGAGGCGAATTTTCAAGCCATCAATAAACCTAGTCAAAAATGGTACTTTCTCCCTCCACCCCTATAATAAATTTTAGGATAACTAGCTTATTTAAAAAATCCGTATAAGACGATGAACAATCATCATTTAGAAATGACAATCCCCGGAAATAACAGAAATCTACAGTAGTCAATTGCAAAAAAAAAAGAAATTTTGAAAAAGTGCGGAAATTTTTCCAAAGACTCAAAAATTTTGATATTTTCTACTTCTTTTCTATCGAGGAAGATTTCTCCTGAGGAGAGTGTTCCTCAGTTTTCAATTTTATTGCTTCAAAAGTGTTCTCGAACAAGATTCTAGCCTTGATTTTTGAATTGCTGTCATGACAATCTTTTATGCAAAATTTTTTTTTACTTATGAACTATTGACTCATAGATTGGTCAGCCACAATTTAACAATAACAATTCCAAATTCCTAAATATTTTGCTAGAAGAACACAGTGATTTCAATAGTGATAAAAGAGGGCTCTTCGATTACCTTTAAAATAGAGGATCGCCTAACGTCATCAGATTAGAGTACAAGTATGAAAGAATACCGCAGATGTAAACAAGGAGCATTACGAGAAAGAAGTCCTCAGCTAGAATCCAAACAGCCTATTTTGCAGACATCCTTTCATCAATTTTCACAAGCAGTAGTCGTGAAAGGGTTCGCCACCGTAGATTGAGTACTGTTCCCCAAATTACCGAGCAGACCTTGCCTTAGACCACAAAGTCTACCGCAAAAAAAAAAAAATTTCCCTAAGCGCTAGTGTTTATTTCCGGTCTTAGATAACCTCGGGTGGTACCTATATAGCATATAACCGATCACCGTAATCGAAGAAGTCTATAGACACGGTTTCATTTAACATTTGCACAGTGAAACATTTAGAAGCATGGTGGCGACAAAATGACTGCTGCTAATGTGTTCGTTGCTAACATTTTAGGATATAAAAAAGTGGTAGAATTTTCACGAAAGCCATTACTCCTAAAAATGTATCGTATAAGCCATTCATCCGAATAGCATTCCATATATATTCGGCACCAATATACCAATACTGCCCATGCATTGAGAGTACACAAAATTGCTTTCGACAATTATTTATTCATAGAACGCCCTCTGAGAACAACAAGCATACATGATCGACATACCCACATATAGAGAAGAAAAAACGCTCCAGTGGCGTGATGATGAGATATTCTTTTTTCAGTGCTGTACAATCTCATTAAAAAAACCCTTATCATTTGAGGGGAGGGAAAGAATAGTGTAGGTAATTAATCCATTTTGCTAGTCCTGAGGAAAAAAATTCGGATAGCCATCAACACGAATGTTTTCTGCATTAAGGAAAAACTTATTCAACTCAGAAGAAAAATGATGTTTAGTAAAAAGTTTTGGAAGCCATAAGGAGCCTCAGACATCTCAAAATAACCGGTGGAAACAAACGTTTAAGTGGTCCTATTTGGGCACTTTTTGGGCACTCTAATTTCGATTAAGAATATTCCCCATAAGGTTAGAATTTGGAGGCACCTAAAATACATAATCTTTTTTTTGATATTTCAGAAGACTCTTCCTATTGCCGTTCGAGTCAACGATCATTCCTTTCAATTTTCTTATTTAATTTCGGAAAGCGGAAACGTTGACTAGCAACAACACGAAAATGAAATATTATTGGTGAAGAGCGATCGTATTATACTGTTGATGCTTGCATTGCTTATATGAGCTGTTGAAAAGCACTCTTTTATTTATCTTGTGAGAAGTACATTTTTCCCTCGTATGTTTTGGAATGAACTTTTCTCAGTACACATTAATGACGACGAAAAATTAGGGAAAAATGAGAAAACTAGTCACTAACTTTAAAAAAAAAAGAATATTCTTTTTTTTCCAAGGAAAGGGAATAAGCATAATAGGTTGCTATGTCGGAAAGCGTTCAATAATGAAACCGAATTACTTATGGTTCAGGAGAATATTCTGCATGAAAAGTTTAATATCAAGCCATTAGCCAATACTTCCGCAAGTAGAAGAAGTCAAACTAGTCGGGAATTGTAGTCTTTGCTGAAGGCGAGCATGAAGGAGGGATGATGAGAGAAGGAATGAAGAACGATATTGAAACGAGCGCGCATTTTCAAGTTGGAATGAGAGGTGATCGCGATCTGCTTCCCGAAAATTTCGAATTTTCCAGACAACGTGTTCATTTTTGAGATCAATATGTGTGGAATGGCTATTTTATGGAACTTTGAGTTGGGTCTTTTCCCAGTGACAGGGAACAGGTTGGGGCGAGGCGAGTATGGAAGAAGGTAAACCTGAGCCAGACAAGCGTGGAAGTTTTTTGTTCAAGCCCTATTGGTGGCCATAAAAAATTCATACCTGTTTATATGAAATAAAAACTTCATGCCTCAATAATATCAAGAGAAACAATCAGTAACAGCCTGAGCGTTTCACAGCCAGCAACTTTTAAAACATCTGTGCCCGATATGTGAGAACATAATTTGAGCTTCAGTTCTTCTGACCATGCAAATTACAATAATCCATCTGTACATATCGTCTTCGAATAGCCGGATTTTCTTCAACGCAAACCCAGTCTCCCCCCTCTCTCTTACCCTTCTCCTCACCGTCCCTTTCCTCCTGTTTGTTATTAATAGCTCCATGCATTTCAGTCTCGCATTCGAAATATGTATGACAATATCAGTGATTACCTCTCGATACAATCTACTGAATTGCTGTGCAACAATTTGATTTGCCTCAGCATATATCAAAGCAAACGACCTCGATCGCCTTTTTGCATATTTCAACAAAAAAATAAAATAAATTAAAGGACTACTCGAATTAATGTCTCCATCGCGCATAGATAGATGTGCTGGCAGCCATCTCTTTCGGAGATAATAATTTAAATATTATATTTCTGAGCTATTTCCATATTATGAAGTTCAATATTTTGCTGCCTCTGGAATGTAGCAGTTTTCTTATTGGATTTTCTGGATCATTCGGGGACGTAAGATTGGCAAATCTGCACGAATTTTTAGACGCATACGCTCCTCTCAGTAAATTTTATTCCTAGTTTGGAGCTTGGATTTTTTTTTTTTTTGGCTGAATGGCTATCCATTGTGAGATCTACCTCCTCTTCTTGCTGTGCAATATTAATATTTTTGATTGTTTTGCGTTTTTTGTGATATTTTCATGAAATCGTTTCTGACTCTTGCATTACTACTATACTTGGAATAGTGAAACTTTATAGAAATTTGTATTTGTAACGCTCTTTTCGAGGATAAGATTCTATTCCACGCGTGTAGGTTGATGTAAATTCTATGCTCTGATGTTCACCTTCTTTGTTCGCCGAGTATTAAACGCGTTGGTTTCGTTCTTCTTTAACCTCACCGGTTTTCTCCACCAGAAAATCCAATTCAGGTTAGTCTCTAAGGTAGATCAGTCGGCTATGGAATAAGAGGAAATAATGTGCCGTGCAAGATAAGACAAGGAGGATAACCTCATGTCATGCACATAGAAGAGACGTAATTTCATATCACCTCATGTCATGTTATAGAGCCCGATAATCTCATGTCCACATACAGTTAAAAAGGATTTTTATTTTACTATTTTACTCAACTTTATAGATTTTATGTTTTATATTAATTCATATTTATATTAAAAAGATTATAAATATTTATAGATTTATATAGATTTTATTCTATATTATATATAGATATATAGATGTATAGATTTTAAGTTTTTAGTCTAAATGCGCTTCAATCAAACGAAAAAAAATTTAACAAGAATATGGTTATACTATTTCTCGAATTTCAGTAATTTCGTTCAGCAAAGAAATTCAACCAGTAAATATAGCAACATCTAACTTAGCCAGAGCGATATTATGATTGCAAGTAGTCGAAGTTTCGGCACCTGCCCAGCACATTTGCATAAATATATTTGTTTAATTACTTCATTTCATTTATTAACAAATGCGCGCCTTAACGACGAACGTATGTGATGGCCAAATTGCATGAAAATCATCAAAAATAAGAACGACAAATAAATAAGGGAATTTCAGGAAATGCTTTAATAAAACCTAATGGCTTTTGCGAAAAATGCTAGAATATACGATGAAATAGTGAAGTTTTAGAAGGAAATATAAAAGCTAGCAAAAGAAAATATGCAACCAAATTATATCCTCTTACTAAAATTTCATTTCCATCAATCAAACATATATTCGTCTAAAATAAATATCCTTAGCATCTATCGTCGTAGGGTCATCAAATCTATCCTCGGTGATTTCCTCTACGTTGGCTAACGAAAGAGATGGTTAATCTTAGAGCAAGTTTTCATTTGCTGAGAGTATAGTATGATGTTTATAAAAGCATGAACACATTAAATAAATTGGGATATAGGAACATGATGTGGAGTATTATTGAAAATATAAGGCATTGGCGCATATGGCGAGTGTTTTTGGAAAAATTAAAGCGATTTGATTTCTTTTTGAAGATTGTAAAGATTTTTGATCGGCTGAGGAGATTTTTTTTTTTAGTGAGACTAGTGATTGAAATTCAACACTTCGCGAAAATTTTATCGCATCGACGAATAATGGCATCGGTGAAAATGAATACTACTTAAAAAATATTGAAGATAAAAGTGGCTAAGTTGTTCGTGCAAAATTTTCTCACTTAAATTTGACAAATTAACTATATTACCCGTTTATTTGAATGGATACCGATGTTTGAATCATCAAAAATTTTTACGAAATTCAAAAGTGCTTGATAAATGCTTTGCTTGTATCATGAACTTCAGTTCTAAAATATAAATTATTTGATAATATAGATCGATTATCTAGAGAATGCTTTTAAATCAATTACCAATGAATCAATTACCTCGATTTTGAGTACCTTGTGGAACGATTAAAGTAACACTGGAAAACCATTTAGTGAAGTTAAAAACATTTCACCTGTTCCCAAACAGGAAGTTTCTGTGGCAAATATATGGAACAAATTCGATTATTCTATTGATTATACGATACCATCGTATTGTACTAAAGGGATTGCCACTTCGAAATAAACCTTCATAACAAATAGAACTAGGCGAAGCATCTCTAGCACTCTTCCAATAAACATTGTAATTAAGAGCAAGCTCGAAGTTTCAGGATATCATATAAGAGGCGAGGTGACAGTTGCGCCATTTTCATTGCTCGCTTATTTATAGCTCATATTGATATCGTAGCAGGATATCGTAGCGGGGTTGTCTACTGTAACAAAGACGTTAGATTATCGATTTCTAAGTGTTCTACGAGGAGTTTAGTTTAAATTGGTGCTGAAATTATTGTTGTAAAAATTTCATCTCTAGCTTGATTGCAGTCATTGAGTGGTCTAATCTCTCGATTGAAGGAGATAACAGCTAATCAGGCTTATAGGTAATGATATTTTATAAAACGCTGAACAAGTTCAAATACAGGCGCCATTTATGAATTTTGCTTCGAATGAAATTTTGCTACGGAAGAATCGAACTAAAACTTTAACCATCGATGAAAGATAGTGATTTATTTTATTAGTTTCTTTTTCCTTCTGCATAATCGTTGATTTTCGAAATATTCTTTTAAATATGGATTCAAAAGTAGGATAAGATTGCTGAAATACGTTGAGAAGAAATTCGCACAATCTATTGTCTTAAACACAATCTACTACTGTTTGAAATATAGTTTGAAAGAGAAGAAGCAATTAAACTGCTCCCCTAGGCAAATGCAATGGATGATAATAACATGGATTTTACAAAGATGAATGATGTATGCTCTTATTTATGAAGGATATGTGGCATAGAGAGCAAATTTAATGGAAGATGGAGGTGAAAGGGAAGGGAGAAGAGAAAGAGAAGTTGAGAGATGACGATAGTCGATTTGTTCACAACAACAAATTTTTGAAAGATTTTTGATTTTGAGATTTTTTTTTCAACCACTTGTGAAATATTCGTCTTAAATGCGCGATAATTTTGAAGTGGAATAACTCGCAAACATCCTTTCGTGTATTTTCTACATAAATAATTTGAATTTATTGGAATACAATGAATGATGCGAAATTAATCCATTAATGTTTATTTCATAAATAGGTAATTCAAATTACATACCTGAACATGAATTAGCTTCAGCGCCGAGTTCCCTATATTCTGAGATAACGGCCACTCCTCCTGAAGGGTGATAATTTACTGCCCTGGAGCAATAGCGCTTTCTCGCTTGAGGCAATTTTCAGTTTTCTACTTTTTACCTTATCATGAGAACCAAAGCATATACTGTAAGTAGCAATTGTAGGAGTGAGCGAACAAATGCATCGAAATGAAAACTCAGCGCCCTTATATATTGCGGGCGTTTCCGGTGTTATCTGCACTTAGTCACTTCCTTCGTAAATTAGTTCCATCGCGAAATTTCCTTAATTATCTCCTCAATAAGAAGTGCCCTCGAATTTCTCTAAATTGAGCGCGAGATCGTGTTTAGCTTATCGTTGATCTTTTCAAGAAAGAATGTAGTGATGGCGTTTGTTTCATAGCAATTTATTAATCAACAAAATCGAATGCAATGTTTTGTGGCGCAAATGGCCCAACGGATGGCGCATACGTCCTTGACCAACTGAATACGTTCAAATTTCAAGGGTTTTTCATAAGTTTGCAAGTTTTAGGACGTGGCTAAAAGCACAATAATCGATGCGAAATTCTGTCACATTCGATTCGGCTGATTAGTTAATTCTTACAGCAGATAGGTTGAAGTATTAAAATAGAATAATTCGTGGTTTCTTCATTGCCAGTGCCCAATAACCTAGAGAGATTTTCTGAAATAGAACATTTCCAGGGGTAGCTCCTTTGTAATAGAAGAGAAACAGAACATTTATAAAATGTAATAGAATACAGCTGCTAAAAAACGCCTAGAATATAAACATTAGGCATACATACCACAAGCTTGAGAACTCCAACCATATGGTCCAGCAAGTTGCCTCTATTGGAAAGTTAAACTGCCTGTATAGGAAACTTAAGTTGTCGCTAATAGAAACTTCTTGTTTGTTATATGCAACTAATCCGCAATTGATATCAGTCCAATAGAAAAACATAGAATGAACCTACTTGTGAGGGCTATAGAAATTTCTTATTAGTTATAAAATAAAGTAACAGGTTTATTGGGGGGGAAGATCCTAAATATTCTTCCATAAAGGATTACCGTTAAATGCTACTGCTATTTTGTTATGCACAGCACTCGTAAGTGGTACAAGCACTGAATATCGTAAACAAAAAGTATGAATATATGCACATGTAAATGCAATAATAAATAAACCTCATAAGTATAACCGCAGAGCTAGATTCAGTCTATTTCTAAATTTTTTTACTTCCTAAATTTGTTGTTGGAAGAAACTTAATATTCCTCTTTTCCTCATCCTTCTTGTATATCAAATACTGAATCAGGCGATTTTTATTGCCTCTCGAATCTTTGTCATTACAGTAATATGGAATTTAAGATTGAATGGAGTTGATAAATGTATTGCAAAAGAGAAAAATGTTAAGCGAAGATTTGGATAAGCAAATTGAAGCAAAAAAACAATTCCAATATGTCAAACTGTTCGGCTTCATTTGTTGCATCGAAAAATATCCTTGATAAATTGGTTATGCAGTCTTGTGCGACATTGTTTTTGTATCGTCAATATTATTTAGCAAATATCATTTGAGGTTATTTTTGCAAATGCTTAACGATAGAATTTTGTGCATCGATTTTTGCAAACAGAAATAACTCATGAACACCATATAAAGATGCAATTTATTAAAAATTTTGCGACGATACCACTTTTGCAATCTATATAAATCTATTATAAACGTTGATTGCGATGATAAGTTTAATAGAATTGCAATAACCAATTATTATTGCAATACTAATATTGCATGACTACATATTTGAAGAGATACACTGAAGGAGGTGTGAACGTAAATCAGAGAATGTAAAAGGATATGTGGTTCTGAAATTCCGCTCACTACGAAAAATTGTACCGATAAGTGCTGAAAAATTGCGAAATTTCGACATTAAAAACTCGCTTATATTCCATATGAATCGACTGCATCATGCAAATATCCTCCAAAAGGTTTTCCACTTTAACCCAGCCGGAACACAGATTGTTCAAAAATCAGATCATGCAACTTTGAATTGCATTGCACTATTTGACTAAACTCATTGTGTTGCAATATGATAGTGTAGTAAAAATTAGAATTTCACCAAGAGTTGTTAAATCATTGATGGATTTTTATGAAATGCGTGATAGATTGGAATGTAACAAATGCAGTAATATAATCGATCATGAGGGGAGGATGAGATCGATATTCGCTATTTTATTTCCAAAAAGATGAAACATACAAACTAAAGGATCAAAAGATAAATTATTGAAGGGTACATATATTACATTATTAGTTTTGTTTTTGTAGCCAACCTCGGAAATACTCTTTTGGAATTGAAAGACTCTTTTGAAAAGATAAGTGAGGAGGGAAATATGATATCTTCATTAAACCATATCTTAAGCTTCATCATTACTTGATTAGACAAATTCCAGACGTTTAATTGCAGTTGTTACAATCTCTTATTATCGCGAAGGAAATGAACACCTTTCTCGTTAGGTCTATCAGATATACATACAAATTTACGAGCCTATTAAACTACTTGACGATAACTTATTTAACAATAATCGAGAGCCGTGTGGCATTAATGAATAACCCATTTGTTAATGAAAATATTAAACAATTTGTGTAAATAAATCAAATAAATAAGCGTTGAGTAAATTTATGGCAAAAAAATAAGAATTTCCGATTTTTCTTCGCTTTATTCTCGCTCTCAATTGATAGATCATTCATATGGTTTTCATTATCATCTGATTCGCTTTCAAAGAAATCCACCGGAACACAATTGAAATTCCGGAAATGCAAAAGTGAAGCGCGCACTAAAAGATCACAACGAAAACAAAACATTTCCACTCTCATGCAAATATGTCACAGTTTGATTAATGTAGCCAATGCAACAATGTTCAAATGCATCAATATTAGAGACTATTTTTTTCTTCGAAAACGTTCCCGACATTTGCTCTTTCATATACACAAACATTATTCATCCACGAAATTTGCAATAGACGTTACTCTTAAACAACAATAAAATCGTTTATTAGCTCAGTTAAATGAAGGATTATTCTCAGTGGCATTCGCCTCACTTATATGTTCTAAGGACGGTAAGGAAGGGATGTTAAAAATTGTCTCGATCATTAATCACTCCAAAAAAATTTTCCCAAGTGTCTAGCCATTTCGGCTTATATGCTCTCAACGAGCATCTCTCAGGTCAACCTTTATACCGTACCTGTGTTGCTAGTTGCTACGGAAGCCGCCGACCTTCGGAAGTATGATTCCAAAGATGTTTCTTTAGGCTACTCATTTTCGCCGCCATAGATCAGTACTTCATCTAGTCTATAAGTTACCCACATGCCATGTATTAGTATTTCCTGAATGGAAGGCTGAAAGATTATATTTTTCCAAGGTTTGAAGCAAACATCTTTCTTCTTCAGAAAAAAGTTGGCTTTCAAGATATCGTCCTCTTTTTCTAGAATCTGAGAGGTGAGGGGGAGGGGAAGGAAAGCCTCAATTCAACGGCGACCTCCTCTTCCGTGATCGATCAGTCTGACGTTTCCTTTTGCAAGTTTTTTTGAGGTAATCGTCAAAGATATGCTAAAAGATGACATTTTTAAGCGTAACGATGCTTTAGGACGGCACAATTTGGCCTTGTCCGTTGGGAATCCACAAAATCGCGATTTATTTTATTCAGATAGCTGAATTTATTTGTTGAACATGGGAGTTCAAATCGAAATCATATGCATTAATTATGCAGAGGCCTTTGGTGTTATATTGGAAATGCGCGTCAGACACATTTTACTCGAATGAAACCTCCAACGGGAATCGAAGATAGTCGCTCCACTCTACGTACAACTCTTACTGCTTTTCAACAATAAATCCCGTTGAGCTTTATTTTGTTCATTATTAACAAGAAAACGATGTTTCTGATAGCATTTTCGAGCAGTACCATAGTTTTTTTTTACTGATAACACCAAAACTTATCATCGATTTTATGGACTTGTCTAAGACTGACATATTCTGCAGAAGGACTTTGATGCATACGTTAAATGGTTGAGATAATGGCAATAAAGTTTTTTGCATAAAAAATTGTATGTGGTTCATTTTAACTTAGAGTACAAATGTTTTCCCATACTAGAAGGTGAGGTTCTTTCATATTCTATCCTAAACTTCATTGGACGTGGCAGCGTTCCACTATTGCTGAAAACACCTTAACAACTGCAAGCTATATTCACCGCATTTTGTAGCAAACAGGTATATATCTCCATTATCTACTACCGATCCCTTCTCCAATATTGCACTCCTCTGTCTCTTTATTTGTTTTCTAATATCGGCTTGTTATAGAATATTCAGAAACACTTCATTCGTACTATTTTTCGTAAAATCCGCCATGATCCATAACAGCCAAATTAAACTGTCGAGTTGAGAATCTTTTTATTGGAATAATACAGATTCCGATGTGATTCGGTTTTTTGTTGTAACTCCTGCTATCGCAATTTACAACGGCTATGTTACGCGTTACATTAGGTTCGGGCGGGGAAACGAATATTTTACAAATGACTCCTCCACGAGATGGATTGAATAGAACACGACTGCATTATTACCTGAATTTAATTTTCACTCGAAAGTTTGCAGTAATCGGCTGGCAAAATGAGAATAACTGCAAAAGCGCATCGTTAGTAATAACTCTTCTGTGGGACTTTTGATCTGATGCGAAAAAATTACGAAATTTAAAGTGCAAATTAAGCGAACATTCTGAGTGGATGAGTGAACGAAACAATAACAACCTCAGGTTTATTTTATCCGGTTAAACCATTTCCTTTAAATGCTTTATGAGTTTCAGTGAATATAAACCTTACGGTTTAAGCTATTTGTGGTGTTCGATGAAAATTCACCCATAACGGAATGAGCTCTTGAAATTCACTAAAATTTTACTATGTAAAAAATATGTTTCCAATCTAACGCAATTTATTGGTAGTTTATAAAAGTACTGCATCACTTCTCATTCATCTAGCTTCGGCAGTTTATAAACTCGATACTAAAAAGCTTCACATGTGGATAATCATAGATACATGTACCTTGAAGGCTGTATGATTTGATTCTTATTTCAAAACTGCAGAAAATGCAAAAAAAAAGAGAGAACCACAGTAGTGAAAGTAGATATTCTTACTAAAAAATAAAATTTGGTGGGCAAATTCTGCCATTCATTCAAATAGTATGGCAACATAAAGCAATGGCCCATATTATATTCGATAAATACTCTATGAAGTTTAATGAGCAGTTTATAATGAATTGATAACTGAAAAAGTTATGCAAATGTCTTATGCAAAAGAAGTTATGCGAATATATTATGAATGTGTTGCTTACAAGCTAAAAAATAATACCCATTAGCAAAAAAAAATTGCGAAAATTAATGTATGTTTAATGCTGGAAATCATTAAATAAACGAAGGAAGAGAATCGTTTCGTTTAAAAAATCTGTAAAGAATTTAATAATTCGGAAGTAGCATCAGACGAGAATATCGTATAAACAGACAACAGAAAAAAAGGATCCGAAAAAAAAGGAGAGAGAGAAACCATAAACAGCCTAATCGAAGGGCGATAAACAAATGGAAAAAGATGCTTGCGATATATATGCTAATTAATTAAACACTAATTTTGCATCACTTAAGAATGATGTAACATAGATGTGAAATCCAGATAAGACGCAAAAAATTGCGTAAAAATTAGCGATTATGCTTTCGCTATCAATACGACAAACATGAATACCGTCTTTATAATTATTTTGCATTTATAAACAAATGCAGCTGTTAGATTCGAGGCTGTCAATAAGAAAATAATAATGGCAAAGATCGAAATCACTGAACAATCCGATGAAATAACTGTTCATTGCGATGACTGAGTAAAATTTTTCATTGAATTTTGATTTTGAGATAATACAGCATATCTTAACTAACATTTTCTGTACTTGTTAGTCTACCCACGGAGGTGATATAAGAGATCAGTAAGGGAGTTGTGACCTGGAAAGAGGGTCGCTCTTCCAGCGGAAACTCTGTTGGTGCTTCGACATGTCCATTGGGCCTACCATCCAACTTTCCATGAAGTAGTCCTTAATCCTACTACAGTCTCACCTAAAAATGTTATAAAAAATTAATTAGGATTTGAGTGTAGAGGATGAGAAACACGTGATTAAGGGTCATTACACCTGAAGCGAGCAATATCAGTCATGACTCGCAAATTTGAAGCTCATTTCTTGCTGCTGCAAGCCAATGCCTTTTTATAGATAGAGCATAGAAAATTGCGGTGGGAAGCTCTGCATCTTCAGTTCCTTCTCCCGACACAAAAGTAAAATGGAAAATCCACAGCTTCAACTGATTCCGCCACAAATTTTCTATTTGCTAAAACGATGTAAACTATCTATAACTGCATAGAAATCTTATTATTAACAGATAACCTCTGTTTTCTTCGGGTATATTTTTCAATTTCATGCAAAAAATCCAATGATTTCTCATCAAAAGAAATATATGCATCTACAAAAGAAATATGCAACCAGTGGGAATAATTTATAAACGGCTTGTCAACCAGACTGTGTAGTTAACTACTAAAAGGACAATGATAAACGTGCAGTTTTCAAGAAGCAAAACACTCTTGAATGGAGCGAATGATTGCATAAACAGGAAGAGCAAGCAGCCAGCTGACGTCCCCACGAGATTAAACGTCGAAATAAGATGGGGATAGGTATTGCAATCTTAAACATCCCAAAGTGATGTTTCGTTGATCTCGCTGCGAATTGTCTGCGGCTATGAGCGCCTTGGGTAGGCGTAGAGAGTGCTATTGGGCAATTTAGTGAATGGACTAAAGTTGGCGGCGAGGAGGTGATGGCCATCAAGTGCAATTTCTTCTATCACTTGGCATCTTAAGATTATGTCGATTGACTTCTCTCTCGTTTCGCTATTTGTGATATAACATCCATTCCCCATACTCTAGAGAGTTCCATTATAGATGAAACCCAACAGCTTCAGGGTGAACAAACGACGAAGAAAGCTAATTAAGCGTCTTCTGGAGTGTAAATTCAATGAAATCTAGGAAAATTTATGGAACTTGGCGATGATATATACGATGATGGTTAACGCTTTACTGGAAATGTTCGAATTGATAGTTGACGTTGTATGTTTATATGTATAAGTCAATTCGGCTATTGCAATTGAGCCTGAAATTCACTTGTTTATGGCTATTTGAAATATCACCGTTGTGACATTTTTCCTTATTCTATGAATAATTCATGAATACGAAGCTCAGTGCGATTAAAACAAAACCATTCAATATAAATTCAATCGTTCGGCTATTTGCTTTGCTGGCAGCCTATAAGAAGTGGCATTTAACTGTATAACTCAAATGATCACTATCAACATCTACTTTGCGAGAACCTGACGCATTTTTAGTGACAGCTGGTGTATACCTCGAGAACTGTGTTTCCAAACTTACGGGAAATTTTCACTCCAATACGGAGTGATTCTCAAATATTCCCCCTTTCATCTCTCCATCATGCCCTCCGTCCTTCTAAATGTTTAGTTATTTTTGCCTTTCCATAGGAATTGCCAAAGACCTTATATACGAATTGTGTTTTCTTCGAGCTAATATTGCAATTTCTTTGCAATGCAAGGTTTGCGATGATGATAATAAAACGCAAATATTGGTTTTCATTATTCGCTGATTGTAATTGCATGCGCTAGAAAATGGTAGATGGGAGATTTTTTTGTAGTATTTCGTCAAGGATAGCATCAAAGATCTTCTGAAATCGTATTGCTTCAGATATCTGAGAAAAAAAATTTTTTTTTGGCAGAAAAATTGATCAATTCAAGTGTCATATGGAATGGCAATATGCCAAATTTCTGAAAAAAAAAACTAAAAAAATTTAGAAAATTTCAACAAAAAACAATTAAGAATTGTATTTTATTGAATTTCAATCAACTTCTGTTCGCAAAATGACTTTCCTATGAACGCTCAATTTCCAACGCATTCGATCGAAATGGCAACTTCGCATTCATTGCATTCAATAGCAATAAGAGATTTTTGTTTTGCATTAACGATGCAATATTGATGACGTCGTATTGCAAGAATCATTGTAAAAGTTCCGTTGCAAAAAAAAAGAAAACATTTTGCAATTTTCAAATCCTCTAGGAATTGCAAATAAAAAAAAAATTCAAATTCATAACTCTAGCGATTAGTGAACAATAAAGTGAAACGAATGAAAAATTATATCCACAAACATTGCATAAATAAACTTCGAACTCTTTGAATATTAATTAGAACTCTGTTCGTTGCAATATATGCAAAGCCGAATACTCGAATTAATTTTACAGATAATAGTATGTAAGTACAAATGATTTAATTTTAAATTGATATATAAATTGAATAAGCGTAATGATTGTTTTAAAAAAAAGTTAAAGCAATAAAGGAGAATAAATGGTTATTATTAGAAGAGTTTCCGCTCAACCAGCTAAACAAAGCCGACAGAAAGGTTGGATAAGAGGTGAGAAATTACTAAGCACTAGTCTTGTGCTCACTTAATAAAAGATTTGGTGGAGTAGGTGGAGAGGAAACGTTACAAAAAGTACAGTATACATACGGAAGAGTTCAGTGAAATACGATACTCTGCTTAAATAAAATGATAAGTGACAAGTGAGAAATTGTTGAGTATAGGCTGAAAATGAACTCAAAGCAAACTTCGAAGTGGTGAGTTTTGAGATGCGAGAGGCGAAAAAGTTAACGAAAAAGTACAAGAATCACTTCAAAGTGTTTGCTAAAGCAGTGTATCTTAGAAAAATGTTTCATTATTGATAATCGGGCTGTTAAACTAATTAGCAAATGAAAAACATTTGAAGGTAATATCAACATGAGGGCAGGAATTTATATGCCAATGAAGTGACGATTAAATAAATGGACGCATAAGCTGTCCACGATAGAGCGATTTGATCCATTTGGAACGAAAATGAATGGTTCTTGAAGGTGATTAATATATGAATACATTACAAAGCAGATCAACGAAGAAAGAAGCTGATCAGCAAATTCATTGCGGAATTGCTATCCAGCAGTATGCTCTAGTTAAGCTGAAAAGTGGAATGAGGAATTTTTTGCTGCATTGCTAGTACTTAACAAACGAAAAGGTTTTATCGAAGGTGTTTTTTATTTGTGCTTTGTGCCGAAGCATCGATCGCATGGCCACTTAACAAATCTTACTTTTGAGCCAAATGGTGAACATGCCAGTAACGTTTTCTTATAGCATCGAAAGAAATATGTAAAAAAAGTAAATAAAACTCAAATAAGAAGAAATATAATATGAAAACCTATCTGAACGTATGGCTTTTTTCATCAATCGAGAATTGTTCACATCCATTTTTTTTTTGTTCCGTTGTAGTTTGAAGGCGGAAGCGGAATGCACCAACAGGATATTCAAGCCTAGTTAATTTCCTCTATGAAATAGGTTTACGAATTTGCTAATAACGACGTTTTCCTGACTTAATTAGAGTGGTGTAATTTCTTTCACGTTGATCAAGAATGGCCGTTTTGGGAGCACATCGGAGGATGGCAGAGGCAGGCGCTAAAGCTATTGAGAGTGGGAAAGTGGATAAAAACGCGTAATAGGTTAAGCTTTAGTGATAGTGAATCTTCTCGGTATTCAAAAAGCTGGGAAAGACAGTTTTGTCCATTATTGCGCAACGAGCGAAAGCAAGGGCAAGAAAAAATACCACTCAACATTCGGTTAACTTATACAATAGCAGGAATGAAGCAGAGTTTTGAAGGATTTGTACGATAAGGATTAAGAAGATGGTGAGACCCATGAGAAAATTGGCAAAGAAATGATTTTCCGATATTGCAGCTGACAATACCCGCTGCCGGGGAAAAATAAGCAGAGGTGTAGAAGTGAGTGAGATTTTCCATTGGCAAGAAACGTTGATCAATGTTCCTCGACCAAAGTTCTCGGTGTAATCATATGGTCGCATTCGAATGACAACAATGTTCGGCACGTCTATTTTATCATTTAATGCAATCCACGTTCGGTTTAAAATGCTCCCTCATTTCTCGAAGACACCGCAAACAATTTAAAAGTTTTTTTCTTTTGCAAA
>QEWY01002335.1:0-17041 GCA_006503575.1 Baylisascaris schroederi | reverse complement strand
CCGCTCCTCACATATATATTTCATCTAAAAAAAGCAAAAGTATTGTTTAAAAACGATGCAATAAATCTTCAATGTAAATCTAACGAACGAAACTCTCTGGGATAACGTATCTGAGTGTCGTTTTCGTTTGAAAAAAAAAAAAAAAGAAGCTCAATTCAATACGGAATGAACATCTAATAGCACAGCAAATAGGTGGTGCATTTTAGTGGTTCTGCGTTCATCGATTGCAAATTTAAAGATGCCTCTAATGCAATTCGCTAATAGCTATTAGATGAATGCCTTTGTTGCGAAATGATAAAGTGAAAATTTGTGCAATTTAATCGAGAAGTCATATATACGTCAGATCGAAAAAAATACGCCATCAACGTTGAAAATTCCAATCATCTAAAATAATCTTAAATTTAGATTCCATTCTAAAATGAAAAATAGTCCACCGAATGATCGATAATGGTCAATTTTCATTGATTGATGAGGCTAATTTAATCATTATAGAGCAAAGAATTACATATCCAGAATTTTTATAGATACCACTCTTTATCTTTGCCTAAGTTGAGGGTGGAATTTCGCTAATGAGGTTTGAAGATGACGTTTGACATACAGCATGTCGATTGAAAATCTTTGCTGAATTTCTTCTTTGCTTGAATTGGCGTTCTATAGTACAATATCGAGAAATACAAAAAAAAAAATTTCATAGAGGGTTGCAAAAAGTTGAGTAAATTAACCGGATCTGCGCTCAAAATATAAGCAATAATGAACATAAACCAAATGATTATATATTTAAAACCAATATTTATTCTTTATGAGTTTTCCAAGAAAAAAAGTGCTCACTTTCCACCGCATCTACAAATTTAGCTATCGATGAGAGGATATGAGGGATGGGAAGATGGCAGGGGGATTGTGGATTGAGAGGAATTCTAGTTTTTACTAAACATTGCTATAGAAAGAAGCATCAAAGTTTTAAGATAATCTAAACACCAAATATTCTCACCTCCCAAAACTTTATAAGATAAAGTCAAGTTGAAATGATTAAAGATGTGGCAAATCTATGATTTCTTAAGCTGTCAGGTCTCGGACATTTTTGGGAAATCAAATAGTCAACGTAACGATTGGGAAAGGAAATTCTCTAAAGAATGGAAATTTTCAGTAGTGAAACTTATAGAAAAAAACAATATCGACGTGAAAAATGCATCAAATCATAGGCATATATGGCAATTACAATCATTGTCGAAATTCCCTGAATTTTTTGTATTGTAATGAAGCCGGTAATGTTACGTTTGCATCATGTTTTTCGCAAAAAGCTTTCCAATACAAAATCATAAAATCGAAATCATTAAATAAATGAATCTCATAAAAGATATGGTTCGTTCAATTTCATATGAAGAAAAATTTAAGACAACATCAAGCCACAAATACTCTTTCAACTAACTGAAAACACGTTTTTGATTGACTGAAAGTATTTTCAATTTATTAAAGATTTATCTACGGTTTTAAGAATTGTAAGAGCATTCCTATGAAATAGCTTTATCCCGTATTTTTAGCCGGATATAATCGATATTGTCAGAAAACGTCTCATAATAGGCAATTTCTATTGCTTCTGCAATGATGACTGAAAAATTAGCTTAGAAATAGCGTGTAGAATCTCAGCTGAAGAAGCAAACGATAGGAAGAATAGCTTCTATTCAAGCGAGATCCAGCATTCTAAACCAACTTCCATCGATGAGAAAATTTGACACACACGATTTTTTGGTGTCCAAACATTTTAACGCTAGCAAGACAAGGGCAAACTAGCATATTAGAAAGTATATAGGGAGTGGTTGAATATGGATAGAGATATATAAGAAGTACTTGAATCGGATGGAAATTTCTTCCGCATTTATTCTAATCTTCAAATCCTACTCAATCAAAGTATAATTTTTCTTCCATTTACTGAGCATCTTCGAGAGGATTCGTCTTAGTGATTACATTACACTAAAAAAAAAGAATGACTTCAAATTCGTTTGCAGCTAAATCGGGCAATTTCATCGAGGAAAAGTTTGCAACTTTTATTCACTGAGAAAGACTGACTTATAATCAAAGTCAGTGTTATATTATTGATTGATTTTTGCAAGCGATACGAAAAAAACAATAAAGTTTTTGATATGCAAAAGTCGGACGAAAATATGCAATATTCGAATATATAAGAAAAGCTATATCAAAGTCGAAATAAGTGTCGCAAAGTTTTAAGCATAAATCGATGCTTGCCGATACTGCTATAGCACCCGTAGTTCGTAAATGCCTCAGGTAATTAGTTATTTGTCATATGTTTATTTAAAAAACCTAAAGAATAGTCGTAATGTAAGCGAAGAAGTCGAAATGTGATTTCAAACGATAAAAATTGAGGGAAATTTTTTTTTTTTGCTTTCTAACCGAAATTCGATCTATTGCTTTGCACCATCAAAAAACCAAAAGATGGCTTCTTGTTTCATCGTTCATGTTGACGTAGCAAATGCGAAATGCAGTGTTACATATATTGGAAGATTTCTAAGAACGAAACTATAACGGAGTGCAATATTTTTGCATATTTTGCATGTGAAAATCGTTTACTAAAAGATGAGCTATATGCAAATAAGCTCATCGTGTCAGCTCCTCAGAAATTCTCTCTTTGTTGTGCACTATCAACAATTTGCATTACAAATGTGCTTTGTTGCAATGATGCATTGCAATGACGTATTGCAATGACGCATTGCAATGACGTATTGCAATGACGTGTTTATGTGCGTGTGTATTTGTGTATTCATATACACGGCACTTTTAACGAATAAATCAGTGGAGCTGAAATTACAAAATTTGATGGGTATAAAAACAAATTATATAAGCATAACCGCTCATAATTTGAATAATTTGCATCGATCAAATCAAAGAAAAAAATTATAGATATGCAAAGTTGGAGGATTCTGCTCCACTTCCGTCAGTTTTAATTATGCATTCTACACTGATCGGCTTAAAGAACAGTGAATATTGTGGAAAATATACGGCAAAGTGATTAGTCAAAACATGAAGGCACTATTTTACATATTTCATAAAAAAACAAAGAAATCGTGCATTATTCTATTCTATTAGGCAATTTTTTTATTTTTTTTAGTATTATTGAACAATGATTTATTTTTATATCCAACATTATGATATTATTTTTTAGCTGTCTATGCAATAAGTGGCTCCGATGAATGACGTTCATAATCAAAGGATATATTTTATATGGCATCGTTTTTTTTTTTTAAGGAAATAATGCAGAAGAGAGAAATTGCACACAATGTAAATAAGTGGATATCGACAAAGGCTTTTAAAGCATAAGCACATTTTTAACAACAAAAAAGGGATTCTTTATCAGCATATATGCCTTGATAAACGAATTCTCGAATCACATCCCTTTAACTTTCATTACAATTTTGCAGTTTATGATTTTACTTCAGAGGCAAGCGATATGACAGTTGAGATGACTAGGGAAGTTTTGTGGTAATGGTATTAGTACCGATTTAATCCTCAAATATACCAGAAAATTAAATGTCACAGCACTGCTAAAGATACTCGACGACAGTATACAATTATAAAGAGTTGGAGAGTCTGACTTACGTTCCACGATAGCCAAAATTTTTTTTTTTTTTTTTTAAGTGAATACATGAAGGTGATGAAATAAGATATTTCAGTCGACAAGACCGAAAAGAGAATAGCGAAAAGACTTTTCAATGTAAACGTTGATTCCATTATCGCATTGAAACGTAAATTGTTGCAACCGAGTATAACAGCGTTGCATTAAGCTTGCAAATAATCATTCAATGAACAATAAGGCAGTAACTACTGAGTGATGGAATCAGCAGTAAACCGGATTTGTGCGCATACTGTAAAATGTTGGACATTTTCACAAAGGCGTTTGGGTCAGCAAGCCATTTTGCTCACTTGTCTAGCGTTAAAAAGCCCTGTTTCTTCGTGATTTCGGCCATTGTCGCCAACCATGATGTCTTTCTTCAAACTTATATAGCAGATTTGAGGGGAAGGAGAGAAAAGAGGGAGCGATTAAAAGATGTAACTTTCTCTACGTGAAAAAAAGACAGGTTTTCTCGTAACCACTTGAAACTGCAAGACGTTTCGATGATTATCTGTAATGCGCCTAATGCGCTATTTATTCGAAAAGGATATTGTTTATTTGAAAGGACCAATTTTAAAATTGTACCTAATAGGTAATATAACTTCAAGAAAACCCTTATAATCAACGACCTATTTCAAAAATTATCGCTTCCTCATACATAATAAAATGCGAGTAAACTATCAAATAGAGCATTGTATAATATGCAAGCGTAAGCGAATCTCTTACCTCATAGCTATTTCGTCGTATGCGAAACACCCAAGGGGAATGACCATAAACATACTATCTTCGACGCAACTTTCAATACGTTGCATTCTAATTCCAAGATTCCAGAACCTTAAGCTGGCATGTCCATCTTTTACGACCATCGCAACGATTTGCATGTTGCGTAGCATGTATTATATAAAGGCAGTCGGCTTCCGTCAACGAAACTGCTCTTTTTTTAAAGGTTTGCATGAGCTCATTATGCGATCAACAGGTTTAATCAGCAGGTAGGTCCAGCATTTAAACCTGTAAGTCATGCAATTCGGTAGCATATCAGCAATCCATCACTGATTTCATAGTATTTTCTGGTCCTATTCCATTTCTGGTGCAATGACGGTGAGGCAAGGCGTAAGCTTACAACCAGATTTTGTTACGAGACGGAATATTATTAAGCACCTATCGAAGCAGCTAAATAACGAATACATAAGTATGAAAGTGGATCTACCACAATGTATGGATCTTTTAGTCGCCACCACAAATCAATTGGTTTCATAAGTTCCCCTAAGAAATAATGAAACATACTGAGCGTTGCATTATTTCGACCGATCCCATCGCTCGTATAAACCCTATAGAAATAAATCACTTTTCAAAGCAAACCGTTTGTAAAGTAAGACTTCATAGATAGGAAAAACCATAAAAATATGCAAATTTATAGGCACTACAAAATGTCTTAACCTCGTTCTGAACCTAATGAATTTAATTAAAAGACAGCATGAAATTAAACAAAAGTGTTGAAATGATATCGATTGAAATTACGGATAGGATAGACACGCACAACCCTATAGAGATAGAATTAATCACCTATGAAGTGAATTTTTATTACGATTTCCACGTAAAACTCTGAAAATGCGATTTTTTTTTTTTTTTTTGAAAAATAATGTAATGTTCTCACTTAAAAATGACATTAAAATGTAATATTTTTCACTATCATACGTTAAAAAATCAAAAAAAAAACACGTAGATTTTCTTTCAAACAAGATAACTTCTAACGATGCTAAGGAGTGCTTCTGATTTCCCATAGAATGGATGTCTCTGGTATAGAAAGCGAGATTTTTGCAGTCTAAGAAAATGAATGAATATTAAGACGCCGATTACCTCACTCAACAACCTCTTTAATACTTCCTCTCTTATCGAAGTAATAATTATGCGCTATTCAAACTACGGTGATTGCAGCTTCATGGCTAAACGTCACTAATATAAATTAATGTGTGTCAGTATCATCCGATTACTGCTTGTCCCATACAGTTGAATAAGCTTTCCTTTAAAAAATACAGCCATCTGGCATACAGATATCTCTCCCCACCTCTTCAAATAAACCATCAACATGACAGTTAATCAAACTATTAACGTGGCCACATTATTTCTCATCATTCATTGTAAACCCACTAATAGTCTAATTTATTTATTGTACAACGCAAAATCTGCTCATAATATAACGGGGATGATATTCTGATCTTCCACCGAAGTGATGAACCAACCATTAGCTCGCACGCTCAAAGCCGAAAAGTATGATGATAACCTTGGGCGCTCATTGCAAAGGACGACGTCGTAATGAAACGTATAGCTGCCTTTCAGCTAGAGTACAGCCTGAATTCTGGCCGATAAAATGTGGATTTGAAAATAATGATACGAAACTGAACGATGTCGTTCTATTTCCCATGGCTTTTTAGTATACTTTTCAGTGGTTTCCCTAGTGAAATTCACAACGAACGTTTGCTGAGCCCACCATCACTTTGAACGAATCCCCGGTCAAATCTGGTCACGTTTCCGATCGTAATTAGGCTCAAGTCTGTCTTAATTTACATTCCCTTGAACCAGCGAGGAAAGTTTCGGTGTCCCATGAGAGTTTTTTTGGGTCTCCTATGAAACTTTCTAAGAGTTCTAGTCGAAAAGAAACAAACACAATCACACAACTCAATGAAGTAAACAAGTGTCTTTCCACGCGGTTCGGTCTAACCCATAACCATCGATGTGACTGCTCATAAAGTACCTACTTACCATCCCAAGCTCTCTAATAGCCCCAAGCAACTAAACACATCCACCTCTAAGGTCCACTCTGCCAACCCTACAAAACTATAACTTACAGCTCTGAGACGATCAAACGACAAATCAAACCTGAAAACAATATCGATAGCAAGTCGAGTCACAGACTTTTCCGAAAAACCTACAAGACCTCTACAAAACTACGAAAAAACCTTTATGAAAGGAAAGAACCCAAAAAAAAAAACAAGGAAGATCCGGATGTGACCGCCACTATAGACTCACTTCTACTCCGACTAAATCCCTAAAATTCTTGGAAACGCTACTTCTTTATTATCGATCTATTCTGCAGTACGACCGCAGTACTCATAGCTATACGTTAGTGAACACCTATACTATTTAGCCAACGGTAACTAACTACGAAATTTTATTCTGTAACGTGCAACATAACAAATTATAACTTCAGCATATATGATCTGAGAACATCGACAATATAACAACACGAAATATAATGAAGGAAGAGATGAAAAACAAAAAAAAAAGAACACAATAAAATCACTGAAAACGAAAAACAGCTTGCGAAATAACATTTACTGCGAGAATGGATAATGGATAAGACAACAGAGATACGAAAAAATATCAATCTTCTGCAAAGAAACCCTCAGATGGACCAGTTTATATGCTATTGGATGAAAGTACACCTAAACCTTCCCCTCCTCTTCGTTCTATTCAATCAGCTCATTCAAGTACTACCCCCTCATCTCCTTCCCCTCCAAACAAAGAACTGATCCAAGTCACTTCGTGAACTCTACAGATGAATGCCCGCGTGCAAAACTACGGCCACCAACGTATCTCATATTACTGTGAATAAAACCTACAACTAACAGCCCACTCTATACATCTAACAAACTACAACAACGATATGGAGATGCTCTGAGATCGCTACTTACTAAAAAATTGCAAAGAAAGCACTCGCTATATAGCACCAAAATAAAAAATTCGAGAATTTTTGCTACCTCCCTTAGTTAAAAAATGTTTCAACATCAATCTTCTCGATAGAATATTTGCCGCTAATCCACAGCTATCCACCGACCCCTCTAATCATCGTCGATGCAACATAAAAAAACAACAACCAAAACCAAAAATAGGAATATTGAGGAGAAAAAACTATACTAACTATCGTAATCCCGTAAAATAGAAGCACATTTTTCAAATTCGGCAACAATTGAAGATAAACACACTTTTAAATAATAAAAAATCGCCTTAAGCGCCCGTAACTAAACGTTCTCTACGAAATGACCCAAACCTTTCTTCACATTTCATTTCGTCATGCATTCTACATCGTCCTTACAACGTTCGCTAAGATATTTCATCATCTAAACATAAAATCTTAATAGTAACGTCATTTAATCTCTATTCTTCACTAATTAAATCTATATAACAAGTAACTGATATGAAGGAAAAAGAGGAGTAGAACGCTCACCGATCGCTATCGCAACTATTCCTGTCAAGAGTTCTATAAAAAATCTAAAATTCTAAAAATAAGCGATCCACAACAACATAATAAAGCGAGATGATCCATAACCTCGCCAAAAAAAAAGACCCGACGCCCATAGCGAGAGATACACAGGGAAATTCACACGCAACAAAGCTTACAAGGTTCGACAAAATTTGGAGCAGCGATCATTAACCGACCGTTTCCGGTCGGCCGGTATAAATAAGCGACTAACCGACCGGTCTATCCGGAAATAAGCAATTTAAATTATTTGAAAATGATTAGTTAAATCAAGTGACACAACTTTCATACTACTATATAAATCTCTAGGGGAACGTTTGAACATAGGTACACTATTCCCAATCGCTCTGAATGATCGCTTCCACAAAACCTGCATTGAAATAGGCACACATAAGCACATACATAATCCTAACATTTATATATCTGGGAGTTACAACTTTACAGTATCCAAATGAAAATAGTAACTCTCCCAGAAACCTATATTCACTGAAAGCATCAAGGCACACGCGATAACGACACAAGCGTAGAAATGGAAATTACGAGGACAATGTTTTATTGGAGGACTATGTTAATACACAACTGGAATGAATCAACCGTCTTGAGTAACGTTTTAGATACCTCAATTGCCTACCGTGAACCTAGATACATCTGAAAAACATCGATAAATCTCCTTCAAAATTAAAAATAAAGACGAGACATTGAGATTCGCATAAGCGACCACCGAATCCCCCATCCTTCGACAATGAACACAGCTGTAAATCGGTCCACCCATTTCAGGTGTCTTAAATAAATAAGAAGCAAGCTAGCGACTACGGCGCTTCGGATAGTGTCCAACAGAAGTTCCACTAAAATCGTGTGCACACGACGCATTACACACAAACTAACTAAACACTACAAATACCATGCCCTGGGGCAATTCTGTCACAACCCACTTCCAATGCGGCCTTTAAGATTCTTTCATCACAATCCACTCTCATACAGTTTCTTCCCTCATAATGTATATCACCCTTTCTTGCTATTAAAAACTCATATTATCCACTCTTTAATACCGATAAGATAAAAACACCTCCCAAATATGCACTAAAATGTAAAAATGGCCGTGATGGAAATGATTTGTGACGAAATAGACTCAAAGCTCTAAAGAATTAATACAAGAAATAAAAGAAGCAAAATTTTCGTCACAACATAACAATAATAACAACAAGAAACACAAATAATAAATAAAAAATTGTGAAGAGAATCGAACATATTTCGTGATAAGACCTTAGACGAGCGTAGAACAAGCCGTATTCAATCATTCATTCCCCTTTGTACATCACCCACACTCGTGGGCTTTCGATATAACCTGAAACGCTCGTTTAGACATCTATTAATATCGAATTGTTCGTTGTTAAAAACAAAGTCAATTGGAACAATCTCGGCCAATTCAGTAATACAAGCAGCAAACATCTCTCGTTGAAATGTCTTTATTTACAACGAATCCTTTCAAAGAATAAAATAGAATAAAATAAAATCGTGTAACATCTTCGATCACAACAATTATTCGATTCCTCTGTCGACGATTCCAAATTTAAAAAAAAAAAAAAAACAAACTTACCCACCAGATTCCGCCCCACCCACGCTTTAAAAACGATTAAAACACCCGCTGAAATCACAAAACTCTACATTGGCAGATGAATATTATACTTCTAATCTCTGAATAATCTTATGCTGAAACACTGGCTCATCTTAAGCTCATATCTACACCTAAGTAATTCATACCATAACTCCTTTTCCGTTCAGGTACAACTGCAGTTTTCAAATTCAACAGCTGCTCCTGAAAGTGATAGTTGAAATAGTTGCAAAATAAGTAACCACCGCCGTTCCGCTAGGTGAGTTTTTACACGAACCAACTTTTTTTTAACCATCCGGTAATGGTGAAATACTTTTTCACCAATCAGTAGTGGTAAAAAATATCCACATAAATTAAAATTAAACGTTCTGTTTCTAAAAAATTGAAAGGTAACGTCAAAACTCGAGAGAAAAACATTTAAAAAATATTTGGTGAAGAGAAATCCCATTCCCCACGTCGATTCTTAAAATGGTTCATTGTGAAACCATTAAACACACCAACAACAATCGAAATTGTGACTAGAGCATATGAAAAGAAGGATTTAAGACCTTTCCTAATGGATTTATTCCGAACTCAACTTAAGAACCATTTCCCCAACCTCTACTTATTCTGGCCACCTATTCTCCACACCCCACTTCAGACTGCTCAAATCATCCTCGCATCCTCTCCAGCAGTTCCATTCCTTCACCCTCTCCCCTCTACCTAACCATTACCGAATATGACACTTCATATACATACACGTAAGAAATGCACCACGCTAACATCCGTGTATGCAGATGCATCATCCATGCTAACACAACGCAGATGCACACGCGGATAAGTATGTAACTTGCGTATATACATAACAAGGAACATCCCTCCCCCACAGAAAGTTGCCGACCAGAAGTCATGTTGCACCACAGTGACAAACCTGAATTCGACTCGACGGTCAGATAGCCTCCATGCTCTTGGAGGGTGTGATTCTTGAGAGCACCCCACTCGGCACACTTATGCTGACACACCGAACAAATATAGCCATGCTCCTCTCTCTGATGCTCCTCCATTCGAATGAAGCGATTGCATTTGAAGTCGCAGATACGGCACTCAAATTTGATTATACCCGTATGGATTCGCTCATGAGTTGTCACCTAAACGTATATGGCGATAAAAATTCAATCATTTGTAACTTCAACTGCAAACCAAATTCGGTACATAGATGCAGCAATGTTCGCAACCGATTCTCCATTGCAGGAAGACTGCAACCTTGGCTGATGTTAAGTTGTCACCATCTCAACCAAAACTGGCTCTTCCCTCTTTGCCACCGATAACCCACAAAAACCTTTTAGAAAACACCAAGCAGCAACCATGTGTTAACCTTGCGACAGAGCATACATTTTCTATATCCTTCCGTTTCTTTAATTTCGTATTCAGAATCGGAGGATCTACGCAGAATCGACCAAAAAATAATATAAGTGGATTACCTTTACACCCTCTTTAACGAAACGCTTCAATAAGCATCATGAAATACTACCCAAAACACCACATACAGAAAAAAAATTGGTGGCGAGAGGATAAGGGTAGGGGAGAATGTAAGCAATGGGAAACAAAAATTAACCACTCACCGAGCATTCACTGGTGAAGAGTTCATCGCAAAAGTGACATGAATATGTCTTCGTGAACACATGCGCCATTTTCTTATGTTTTCTTAGCTTGCGAGGTGTTAGGAACTTCAGGGCACACATATTACATTTGAAGCCCGAATTGGCACCACGATGGAATTTAGCACGATGATTGAATAGCCTTTGCTGTGTACACAAGTTGCGCATTGGAGTACACTCGAAACACATATACGTCTGAAAATTCATTCAATTCGTTCACGTTGTTATGCTTCAGAACTGCGGCCAGCGAGAGGGGAACAGATTACTAATTTTCCATAAAGAAAAAAAACTTCAGCGAAAAAAGTACCATCCCTCAAAAATGTCGTAGCAATGACCTTTACTGGAATACCTCTAATCGTTAAGCCACCAAATGTGGTTATTATTTCTTCCTCAACCGCAATCCACCTCAACTTCATCACAGGATTCCTCAACCGCAATCCACCTCAACTTCATCACAGGATAGTGTTCTCAAACAAAAGAAATTATAAGCAAAGCGAACCAAATCGCATTCATGAGTGGGGAGATCATCCTTTGATCGGATAGCTTTAAAGCAACGTAAACATTGCGTAAACTCGACTGAATCGGGATGTTTCTTCGTGAAGTGTTTCTTCAATGACACTTCATTTCGGAAACGTTTGTCGCAAAATGGACACTGTGGCGACACCTGAAAACTAACGAATTCATAAACGATCTAATAGAAGAAATTCGAGAACTTCAAATACGATATTTCAAAAAAAAAAGATCGAATTTTTAAGAGGAAAAAACCGAAAAATAAGTTTCAAAAATTGCTTCTAAATATCCCTTAGTAACAAATCCGGGAAAAATTACTACGGAAATAGCTTGCCAAATCGCTTCCTCCTATTCAAGTCCGAACAGTAAGGTTTGTCCTCCTTTTCTATGACACTTCTCAGACATGAATAATTCGATAAGGAAACCGCCAACACATCTGCAGATAAATCATTCAACAGATAAGATGAAGTTCAACTATAACTCTGCATTTCAACTCCACTACAAAAAAAAAACAGTTGTGCTGAAGCAATATACCTTCTTCCTGTAGAACCGTTTCGGCTGTCGAAGGAATCCTTGACCATCGAATCGTGCCGGAATACCACCACTTAATTCACCTGGTAGTGGGATACTGAAAGTGAACTTTAATATACATCTGCGCTGAGGATGCCTGAGCGCATGGGAAAAGCATCTGACAATGACTGTTACGAGTATTACCTCAGCGCTCTTGAGCTTATTATAACTATGGGCAACGATACACCATGAATAAAGTCTCACCAGGCGCCAGGGAAAAGGTCCATAAGACTAAAATTTGAAAGAAAGTACTACTATGTAGGCAAACGTTTGATGCTTAATAAAGTTATGGCAATATGCAGTAAAACGTTTCGTGGATAAAGATTGTACCTGAGATAAAAGTTACCCATAAGTAACTCCTCAATATCTGATTCACATTTTGGCAAAAGTTAGTTACAAAAATTCCACCCTTTCGCTTTATCAATGAACACAACCCTACCTTTGGAAGGCACAACTCCTTGCGTAATTCGAGAAAATGTTGCAAAAATTCAAGAAATACTATAATAATGATTTTCTTTTATGATTCTCACCGTTAAGGCTCCACAAGAAACCTTCCACGATATTAAAGAAGAACCTTTGATTAAGCATTGCATTATAATGAATAAACTTAAAAAAAATTACTCTTGGACATTCACTTGGAAGCCTTCGGCAACGATCTCATCTTCAGGTGGTATATATCCTCCCGAAGCGATCTCTTCAATGCGGTTCGCTTCCAATTCTGCTACCCTGCAATTCCAAAATCACCTATCCGGTTAATAAACCTACTCAAACATAAATTACTGGATAAATGTATTCCGCAACTGAATTTGGTTATCTACCATGAGCATCACCAGACTGGCATGTTTTATCGTCGTGATAGCCTTTTTAATATGACAAGTATATACAACATGTATATATGTGCAAGTATATATATATATATATATATATATATATTATATATAATGGAAATGAACGTACTTACCTTTGTTCAGCAATCTCTTCCTCTTGTTGAATAAGGAATACAAGGTATTCAATAGGATGCTTGTCCCGAAGGTGTCTCTCATAGACATTTTTCTCGATAAACCTGCTCTTGCATCGCTTACACCTGACCATCTTGGAACGAACAAGCTTCCGAATCTACAAAAGGCAGATTCTTCAGCCAAACATTCACTGAAGACCTTGAAAGTATTCCTAGATAGGACTTAGCCCCAGCTGATGCCAAGAAGTCACCACACAATCTGTTGGTGCATGGTAGAAACCACCAATGCATACCTAGCTTTCGATACGATCAAGTTTACCATCCTCCCTCACAACATAGCTGCGCAGGATGGCTCATACAGTTGTCGTCGGATTCTTACCTCCAGAACAACGTCAACGTATCTATCCACCGTAGGCAACTTTCTTACTGCACTGCTATATTCACCATCCCTTTTTTTCCACCTACCGCTGTTTTCTTAACATACGTGTTCATATATATGCAATGGGAGCTAAGCTTTGTTGTCCTTTCCGGCTTACCCCTTTCTATTCCCGAAATGTTGCCCTCAACTTCTGAACTGCACCGGCATTACAACAATTATTAAAGACAGAAATGCCACATCGCTTCGAGCGTTTCAGATGTTAACCTCCTTGCTAGCAATTGCATGATATTTTAAGAGCTCCTTCCGTTCATAAAGCAGTCTCTGCAACACTCCGCCTAAATCATGTACTCTTTCAACAAATTCACCACCCTTCATGCGCCACATTCTCATCTCTATTAAGGCATTACTCTTCTGGAAATTCTAATTCCTGAAGAAAATCGGAAATGGAAGCTTCAGGTATAAGGGAAATAGAATGTACTCCCCCTTCCTCCCTCCTCTCTTTGCCCCTAATATTTTAGGACCTGGTTGCGACTGCAGCTGACGACAAAATAAAGCTGAAAGAAACGTGGGAACATCGACAGATAACAAGTTTGCATAATTCAAACTTACTCACGATTTACGCATCGTAAGGAAGAAACCAATTCAGCTATAGAGCTGTCAACTCGAACCCCATCAAACGATAAGGACCACGTGGGCAACATTTAGAGACTCAAATTAACTAATAAAACTCATCATTGCAACTAATAATAAATGTAAGATTTAAGTAACCTCTTCGGGGTCAGTAGGATGTGGTGGTGGTGCCGGAAGATCGCTTAATGACATCCCATCTTGCAAACGAAATGAAACAGCCGTTGCCTCATTGGAACCTAAAAATAACTCGGTGCTTAAAATGGCTTCAATAAAATCCAAAAACATCGACAAGAAAACCTCAACGTTAACAAATAATTTAAACAATAAAAACCGCTTTGCTAACATGAACGAAAAGGTTTAGATGCTTCGCTGCGTTATGCCTTCTCCACTCGTATACTTTCCTATTTAGGTCACGACTCATAGATTACATATGTTCGCAAATACGCTCACCTTCAGATCGCAAAATCTCTGGATGATAGGTCCATGAGTGCGGCTTATTACATTCCGTATCCGCTGGGACGACCTTCTTACCGAACTGATCCAATACGATGCGCTCCTTTTCATTTTCGGTTGTCACGTTCGACGCTGATGAACACCTCAACATTGTGAGCAAATCTCCAACTCCTGTTAGGCCACATCGCTTCTGTAAAACCACAAAAAATGTAATACCTATTCGAGATCGTATCGTTAAACAAAGAGTTCCCGACCGCTGCAGAAGAAATTTCAACTCGAACTACGCAGCCAACGATTTTAAGACCAAGAACTCTAGTGGCTGACATCTTAAGAAATTTAAAAACGTCCTTTCCAAGATGACATGACTTCGACATTCTTCACAAAGAGTTGAACAATGTCTAATTCAACAACAATAACTTTCATTTAAAAAATTTCGAACTGGTGGAAGTAATTTTTATAAAACCTTTATCGCAAAAAACTCAAAATCCAAGCAGGCAAGTGAGTTTCTTCGAACATTTCAGTACTAACCAATGGAACGAACAGATAGCAAACCTGTGGACTCATCTCAGGTTGTTGTAAATGCAATCCAATCGCCAAATGACTTTCTTATTTATTTCTGGCAATTACGTTAACCATAAACAACAGAGCTCAGTCTTTTTGTTGAAATGTGACTAGTGTTAGTCATTCGAATACTTTTCGAGGGTAAATAGACTTAGGTGCAAAAATATACAACTGCAAATATATGTCATTCGATAGAAAATATAGCCGATTGGAGTTTCGCTCATCCTATGAGATGAAACCAATATCTGCACCTATCGAACTTCATCAAAATCCACCACAACAACTACTGGGTTCCAGTTGCCTAAAGAATCTCCGTTCGATTCAGCCATTTAAACCTTAGTCTAGGCGAACTTGTAAGTAACCCCTTTTACACCGCCCTATATAAGCAGCTGCTTGTGCAGCACTATAACATTACCGTACTATAATGCCGCTGAATACTATACCAGCCTCGCCGAAAATAAGGGGAACAGGTCATGATCAAATGATCAAATCGAACAATAAATAGAAGAAATGGTAGCTAGGAGGAAATCAATGCCACCTAAACAATTAGCCGCAACTTTTACTCAACCTCATTGTGGTTAGAGCTAACCAATAAATTTGCAAGCAATACCGGAAAACGACAAAAAAAGTGAGGAAAGCTGGCGACGAAACGCATCATCTTTGCATATAATTAAGAAGCAAAATTCTAAAATCCACAAGCTTCTTTCTATTATTACCCGTGGGAAGGAATCTACTTTGCCCTATCACCATTCAAATAAAAATTACCTACAACAACGAAGAATCGTAACCCTGAGTCCGAATGGGATTACCTCCTTCTATTATGCCCCCTAATTCAAAAATGAGAAGATTACCCTTTTCATATCTTTCTGTGCAGCTTGCTTTTCGACAGCACTCGCAAGTGCACTTCGCAGTTCATCACACACCGAGGTCATCGGTTGGGAATTTCTCATTGACAATATTCCATCGTTCACATAAATTGGTGAGTTTCCTGGACTCACATAACCATTGTCATCCTCTTCGATGCCCTCTTCTACCACTTCTTCGGCCAGTGATTTATCCTATAAATAAAAGAAAGGATTATACTCAGAGGGATGAAAATGGAGGAGAAAGGGGATTAGAAGAAAAGGCCTTCGCAACAGATCCTAATATATGCAGAAATCGATAACCAGAAACAGTAAGTAAAATAGGTGATGAATGGATTGAGGTGATGGCGTTTACAAGGCTGGCTTATCACGCATCTGAGTAACGTGGAAAGCATCAAATACTTCAATGTTGAAACAATGGCAGAAAGAATCTTTAAAACATCCTTTCCGCCGAATAACATCAGTAAAGCACCGAACCCTAAATTACCTTTGCCAAAGACTTCGATTGATCGGGTTCTAAAGCCGATGGCGAATCCACATCTGTATCACCATCCGCAGCGACCCCTGAGTCTGGTGACTTTTCTTGTGCGGATAATTTTGGATCACATATCATAAGTTGATCATTCAACGGCACCGATGAAAACTGTTGCACCAAAAATGGATTGTTTCGGAACGGTAGATTCTGCATATCCATTCCAAAACCTTTAACTCCGAGCGGTCGGTTATACGCTCCTGCAAATGCTTTCTACTTGTTGGCTATGAAGGATTAACAGCTCCTTACTGCCAACTAAGATTGACTTTTGCCATTCCAAAACCATTAACTCCGAGCGGTCAGTTATACGCTCCTACAAAATGCTTTCTACTTGTTGACTATGATTGATTAGCAGCTCCTCATTACCAATTAAGATTGACTTTTGCCCATGAGTTTTGTTGTCTCACAGAGGAGACAATTACCCTCACATTTAATAAACATGTATCGTGTCATTCA
>QEWY01002330.1:10012-70997 GCA_006503575.1 Baylisascaris schroederi | reverse complement strand
TGCAAACCTACGCAAACTTCGCAGACGCTGCGAACTATCGCCAAGTTTGCAAACGGTGCAAACCTACGCAAACTTTGCGAACAGCGCGAACCTGCGCAAGCTTTGCAAACACAGCGAACCTGCGCCAGCTTTGCAAACAGTGCGAACTGCGCGAACTTTACGATCGTGTACGAACCTTGTGAACGGGTACGAACTCTGCGAAAGAGATTGGTACAGAAATTTGAGCGCTGTTCGAGAGACTAGCATCAAGTGAGATGCAAATTTGAGGGCAATATTAGGAGCGTTGATATGGATACTACGTATCAGAAAAATTCCCCTTGAGTTTCGTATTCGGAAGATTCTGGAAAAACCTGAAGAGGCAATAAATTTGCGGAATCGAGTGGTGAAAGAAAGCTTACTTTTTAAAATTTGGTTTCAAAATAAACTTGGCTCATATTCTACACATTTCAAACACTTCGCCTACGAAATTATAGCTTTAACACTCTAGGAATGAACGAAATGTAGACGGTACAATATACGTGTGAATATTTAGTAAGAACAATATTCCAAATGGTTAAAACCTGTAGAATAATCATTCATTCATTCGCTCGTTCTTTTTATCAAATAACAATGCAAAATTATTAAAAATCATATCGAATAAATGAATGGCATATTTGTTCGTGAATTACGATGAGAGATTTGAACGTTATAGTTGAATAATGAAATCATTTTCAACGAATATTTCGCGTTTTAAGATCCTCTTTAGAAATTAAAGAAAAACGAGCATTACTTTTGAGCGAAATGAGCATTTAGAACGAGGTTGAACTCGATTAAATGCCAAAAATAATAGAAAACTAAAATGGAAACAAAATTACGATCGGAATTATTTAACATATAATAAATAGTCAAATCGAAAAGAAATAACAGCAATGATTATCACAATTTTTGCTCTTCTTTTTGTGTGGAATTAGTCGCCGTAGTCGCATTCTCTTCTTCGATTGGCATTGCATCATTGAACTGCAAACCTAAAAAACAAATTTGCAAGCACTTGTCTAGTGCAAAGCAAATGCAGAGAGGCTATTTCCGGCTTCGCAGATTTTCGAACCTACAAAACCACAATGGAAGGGGCAAACTTCTAAATCGAAAAAGAGCGACATTTTCGCCGAAGAAGGTACTCTCATCAAAGGGGACACTTGTCTTTGAAATCTAGCCAACCGTTGAGAAAACACTTCATTTTGAGGATAAGCGATCTTTCGAGTCATAGAGATATTTGATATGAAAGTTGAGAGCAGAACTGCCACCGGTAAAAACTAGCGTTGAAAATTATGCTATAAATGAAAGTTTTCTTTTCCACTGTTCATCCGAGCTGTAGATGCCAATATAGAGTCGTTTGACCTTGTGGATAAGAGAGTTATAGCAAGAATTCTAAGGAATACGTAGAAAACGAGAAAATATCCTTACTATGAGAATTCCTCACACACGTTTTGCCTAGTATTTGGGCAATAGGTTTGCATCGACAAACACTCATCTCACAGGTGGAAAGTCCTTCCGTAAAACCGACGCATTCCTCAGAAGTTTCACATTCGACACCGATCGGCCTTGTTGCTAAATTTTATACAATGTCAGTGAGACAGTTTTCGGATTGCCCTTACTCCGTCGAATGGCAATCCTTACGTGAATTATAAAGCAACGATAGGAACGAAATAGCCGATCGGTTCACTTTCTTTGCAATTTCAATTGGGTATTTTGAGAGAAAATGAAGGCTGAGTTGTTTGTTACAAAAATGGAATTACGTCACTTATATGCCAGGTGATTTTTCAATTTGGCAAATGAATTCAGTTTTCAAAATTTCTGCATCAATAAGTGAACTTTTTCAATCAATAAAGTAGAGTCAGCAAGTAGCTCGATGAAATGAGAGTATTTGTGCTTTATTATGTTTAAAGTATATAACTGAAGAGGTAATTAAGTAAGTGAATTAATAAAAAAAAATTCTATTTCGGAAGATCTTTGTGAAAAAAGAGAAATTTTTAACCTTGAATATTAAGATAGCTTCGTAGAAATTTGAAAATAAGGAAGTACTCACAGTGTGGAGAAAAAGATAATTCATTATTTGTCATTCGTGAGCAGCAGAAGTTATCGAGACACTCGAAACCACCCCCACAAGCGCCATTGATACAGCCACTAATCACTGCCGATCCGTCTACACATGTACCGACACTATCTGCATTTAATATGCTTAAATTATTAGTGCACCATTACATCGATACGTTCTGGGTTACGAACAAATGCAAGAGGGTGGACATAACTCTCAATAGCTTATCCGCAGGACTAACGTTCATATTTATGCTTGTAATTTAGTCATCTTCCCTGAATGCACTACAAATTTTCCGACAATAAGACAATAATAACTGCAATCGGCTTTTGTGCTGCAACATTCGACTACTTCGACATTCATTTTAGTTATCAAAGCATATGAATTCAGTATTGACGGGCAGTACAGTCTTGTTAATGATATAAGGTGCTTTCTTAACAACATCACATAGGGAAAAAACATCGGAAATAAGAGTAAAATGTGTAGAAAGATAAATTCCCACCACAGAATTTTCTTATCATCCGTATCAGATAATAAATCCCAATGTTGTCACAGCAATCAAATAATAAATTTGAATATTATTAAATCCACCAAGCAATAAATCTATATAGTATTGACAGCCATCAAATTTCAGTGTGTAATTCATATTTTCTATCAAAGAAAATGTTCAATTCCACAAGATGCAATCTTTTGAAATAGAAAGAACATATTGTTTGAATTGAACGATTCGAAAATAACTAAAACAATGGCATCTGCATTATATCATCATAAGATAAACAACAAACTGCGATAATCCTATGTAGAATTCCTACCATCTCTACTGAGTCATTCTTATCATTCATTCCTATTATACATTCTCTTGATATCATTCTTATCATGTATTACAGGTGCAGAAATGTTGTATTTTTATACAAATGTACTGTCATTGATATCTGCGATTTTTTTCTCGGCAATGGTTAGGCCTACGAAGCTATGGCTTGCTCCTTTCAATACAACTTTAAAAGCTCTATCAAATGGTATGTAGTTTATTATACTTGGAGTTGAAAGAAACCAAATCGACCTATGTAGAATTCTTATCATCCCTACTGGGTTATTCTTATCATTCATTTTTATTATGCATTCTCTTGATATCATTCTTATCATATCTAGGCGATAATAATGGTGAAGAGATATATTATCGCAACTAATTAGGCAGCTTTCTACTAATAACTCAGCTATTCGAGATATGACAGTTCTATAACACAAATTTTTGGGAAGCAAATCTCCTATAAGCAAGTATCCGGAGTGTGCGAGTGTTCAATGGTGATTATAAAACAAAACGCAATACTTGTGATCTAGGAATGAGGAAATGTGAACTAAAGGCTGCGCTTACCTTGCAATGAGTCAAGGTGGTTTTCCGAAAGGAAAGATGTAAGTGTAGGCGCTCGATATCTTGCAGTTTGACAGCATTCACCAAAAACAAGCCTTGTGCCCGCAGGGCAAAGGTTGGCATTGATTGGTGGGCCGACCACCGTTCCGGTACCAGCACAGGTTTGATAACATTGCGAAGTTGCCGTGGTACCAGCCGGAAAGCATGTAAATCCAGCCGGACAAGCACCTCCTTTAAAATGTTTTAAAAATCCCTTTAAAGAAGAAATTACCAGGAAAGAAAACCATTTTTAAATGCAACACATTGTAGTGAACACATGTAGAAAGCAGATCAAAGTTTCTGAATATAATGCACTCTAGAGAAAATATAAAAAACAAAAATCCTAGAGCTTTCCGCACAAAGAAATACGGCAAATTATTATTAATAGAGCCTATGATCAGTCTTCCTATTAGGGAACTCGTTCTTGAACGATAGCGTTTAACGTTTCAACATTTCCACCGTTATGCTAACTCGTAATCGCGTACTTTTCTGTTTTCTTTTCTTTTGAATGGAATCTAATAGTTTAGATCAATAGGGAATGTTAGGTCTAAAAAAACTAAGATATGATAAAGCATCTCTTTGTTACGTCAAGTTCTTACTGTGAATTTCAATCCACACAGTTGTATCCTCTAATTTTTATGTATATTCCAATAATGGAAAATTGCACGTAGTAGATTGATGTTCAGTCAACAAATGCCTAGGTAACCTTACTTTACTTCGTGTAAACCTCACCGTCGAATGTATCAATGAGATTTTGAATGAACTTCTACATTATGCTATCTCAATGATACTAAATGAATGGAAAAGATGAATTATAACATTACCGACGCAAGGTCCAATTGCAGTAACCCTGGGACAGCAGAGATTCAGCGCAGTATCACAAGCGAAGCCTCCATCCGCACATGTGTTACCAGCAAGACATGCACCGATCGCTGCGGCTGGATTAGTGCATGTCGTTGTCGTTGTCGTGCTTGGACAGCACTGGTTATTGATACATGTGAAACCGGCAGGACATAAATTGTTCACACATGGACCCGCCGAAGCAGCTCCATTTGGACACACTGAAACTAAAAGCAAAAATACAACAAAAACTGTGAATACACATGCATGAATCCAAAGATAAATAGTTACGCCACTTGTTTGCACCATCGGTGAACGGTAAACGTTGCTGATCTACTAAAATGTGATTATGCGTTCAAACCCAGCACATATTAGCAATAACTATGGCCATTACACTTTGGTTAAATAGTTCATAAGTCCTACACATGACTTCCATTTAAATATGTTTGATCTAGTATAAATGTCCTGCGAAAGGTGATTAGATGAAGCCATCACTGGTGCTTGCATTGTCTTGACAAAAAACCGCCTGCATAAAACGAGAGGCAAGGTGCGCATTTTCAATTTACATTATAAGCACAGAGGAAGCTCTTGTGCATACAGCGTCATGCAAATGTTACTCCAATTGCAAAATGCTTTATCATTGCATAAGAGTACCCAAATGCTATCAAAGTTTTGTAAATTTCGATGAATTGTTAGCTTTTAGGTAACCGATTATTTTGCCGCTTCCCAACAGCATGCATACGAATCAGCTGTAAATAGTCGCCAGCAAATTCATGCTACGCGTATTAGAAGATTGGAAATTCACCAGTGCCGGGTGCGGTTACGACTGACGTTGACGGGCAGCAAACGTTGCCGGTGGTACAAGTGAAGCCGGCTCCACACATTCCATTTATGCATGCACCAACCGCTTGTGAACCATCCAAGCAACGAGGATTCTGTGAAGTCGCATTGCAACATAGACCTGGAAAACAATGATGTTCCTTTTTCATTTGAAGGGATTTGCCGAAATTATATACTGCTTAATTACAATCAGAATAAATCGCAATCGGCATCAATCTTCGTTCATTCTCAAGTATGAAGAATTCGAACAAAACAACTCACCTCCAGTACACGAGAATCCAGTTCCGCACATCCCATTGATGCATGCGCCAGCTGCTTGTGTTCCGTCGGGGCATACTAAAAGAAATAAAGCAAGATAACAATTTTAACAACTACAAACGATGACAAGGAATACAGTTTTTCCAAATTAAGGTTTTATTTCTTGCACTTAGCACCTTTTTTCGTTCACAGTTTACAGTAACAATCCTATAGTTTAGCACTGCTACTGATAAGTCCATCAGTGCTCAAATTTTCTTCAAACGAGTTCTATATCACAAAACATTCGAATCACACCTCAGAATATGATATTTTTCAAACATCAATCAATGAGCTCTTCAATCATTTCATACTCAACACTATCCTCTCATTCGATTCGAAGTAAAATGTCACGATGTTCATCAACTGCTCCGAAAGGGTGCAATATTTTAAAAATAAGGGCTAACCAAATGGGTTGGTGGCAGGTCTAACGAGACCAGTACCTAAAGGACAACACAAGTTCGAAGGTGCAATACACGAGAATCCGGTACCGCAAAGACCATTAATACAACTTCCAGCCGCAATACCACCCGCTGGGCACACACCTAAACCCAAAACACATTATATCACTTATAATATCTCATCGAGATTAATATAAAACTAGACTTTTTCTAACTTTCAATAGATCATTTTACTTCAGTTACTTTAAATTCTCTGTTATTATAATTTTCTTACCTTTGATAAGCAGTGAAGCAGCACAAAACAGAAGCGATCTTGAGCATGCAAAAGGCTGCACTGATACTCTTTTGCACCTCAGTCATGCTCATTCAAAAGTTTTTATACGTACATTGCGGTCACGATCCAATATGCGTAGATGAGCGTAAACAGCAGACAGCAGTAAGAGGGATCAACAAATAGTGTGAAAATCGTAAGGAAGCTGTGAGGAACGATGTTTTACGCCGTAAGGACCGTGTGGTTCTCAGACAGTATCGCCAATCACATGTGGACGGATTTGTACGGTTCTAAAATCCCTTTCGCCCCGTCCTTTCTCATTTCTTCCTTTCTTTAATTACAACTGCAGATGTGTGACACAACTTCCCATAACAGATTTCATTTTTCCCTGTCGTCTCGGTTGATTTTCACACTACCTTCTGCTCTCTTCTGCCATTTTGCAGCGTACAACAGCGTTTTTTCCTGACCCATTGAATTGATGAATCATTGTAATACTTACTGAGTATACAGGATAAAACCTGAGTCTGAACGAAATCCTAGAGGATGGAGCAGATGCGAATATTGCTCCAATTAGAGAACATTATTCGAGAAGGAAACATTATTCCGGAAAACATTCGTGAAAACTCGGAACCTCCTCTCCCCTTCTTCTACAGCTTGCAGGAAATGAACTACACAAAGATCATTTAAAAGTGCCATGATAGAAACTCAGCCTTATGCTTCGTTTTCTTCATTTAACAAGTGGAGGAATCGTACCAGACAGCTAGCATGCCTGAATGCTACCACTGAATTCTGTAGAAAACTCGCTTTATGTGAGAGTTAATATATGAGGTCATCCTACAGTATTCATCACGCCCACCAAATTTTGTGAGTGTTGCTTCGGTAGTGTCTAATATAAATCCAAAGCACATACAGATAAACATACATAGACAGATACACACATAAATCCATCAAAAAAAAACTTGAAAAAAGTGAAAAAACCATAAAGAACATTTGCACATCACAAATATACGCTGTCATAATGACAAATGATTTGTTCTTCTCTATTTAGTTTTTTTGACCATTTAAAAGCCATCAACAATTCCGGTCGCACTGAGAAGATTCGACTTTCGATACATATTAGTTTCTCTGTTTTCTTCAATAGTGATAGACATTAGCAATAAATTTAATCGAGCAGTCCTTTTACTGCCAAGATTTTAAACTCTTACAAAAGAACAACTCTAAAACTTGTTAAAAATCAATAAATGAAATCTTTCTTAAAGTACCCTTCATTTAAAAAAAACTTCCGGTGGAATGCAACATACTTGCCACTGCACTTTGTGGAATCTGTGCAGGTTGTACTGCATTTTGTGGAATTTGCGCAAATTGCGCTATTTGTGGACAGCACATACTGTTGGATGGATTGCACGCGTAACCGGCTGAGCACAACCCGTTCATGCAACGACCGAACGGTAGCCCACCGGATGGGCATGCTGAAGCATTGCAGTTAAAGACAGCTACCAGCAAACTTGAACACCATAATGAACCATTAAAGAGCATAACAAGCAAGCTTACCCATGCACCATACTTTGCCAACACCTGTGCACACAAACTACTAAAAAAAGCCCAAAATATAAAAAAGCGATACATTTCCATACTATGCAAATCATATCCGCAACGGTTTCCACCGAAGTAACGTGATATATGCTGTAGCAAACGTGCTGCAGCAATTCGAACTTTAAGATCCGCTATTTGATGACTAAAAAAATGACAAACAATGATGGAAGATGGGATTACTTAGGAAGTGAATAGTGAATGGAAGACAGAAACAACAAGTACAGAAGCATAGCAAATTTTTTTAACGTTGTGAAACATTTTTAAACGTTGACTATCTGCACAAATCTTTTAAAAAATCTTCACTTTTTCTGTGCCACAAACGTTACGAAAATGATGAATCGGTCAATAATAAAATATTAGTAGTTTTTTTTTAAAGTTTCAATTGTCTACAAAGAATTTTCTGGATCAAAATGGAATAAACTATGAGATGTCGTTTGTGAGGTGTGCGTCGTAGCCATTAAAATTAGCAGTTTTAACTTCATTGGCTCTGCCCATCCCGGAATTACTGCTGCTTAAACAATTGAAAGTAAGCATGTGCTATAATATGCAAATTATAGACAGAATGAATTCATGCGCCACATGCAGTATGAAAATGTCCTTAAGACCTTCAGCTAAGCTCATTTTAAAGAATCTATGTTAGAGGAGAAAAAAACCGACTAGTTGGGCTGAGAGCAGGACCGCCGCCGACTTGAAGACAGCAAACACCGGCAACACATATTTGTCCGGTTGGACAAGAGTTGAAGCATGGACGACCGGTTGATGGCAATCCACCGGGGCACATCTGACGAGGACAACACGATGGCTCTTGAGTACCACAACAGCCCGAATAGCCGCGTGGACATCCTGACGTACAGGATGGCGATTGAGCTTGCGAAAAAGCTAAATTGCAGCCATAAGCAACACTCCACACAATTAGTAGAAGTCATAGAAAACGACACACACGACGTTAGAATCATCAACCCTCCACCAGCTTGATCTGACTGTTGCATATTAACAACTAATTTTGCGACCATCAGATTGCTTTAGCTTCGCTTTGTCTACATTCAATTTTGGTGTATTGTTGAACATATAAAACACAAGAACTAAGTATAAAATCGATGAATATGCGTCCATTTTTGAAAATCACTAAATTATTTGCTCATTTATTTATTTATTTATTTAATCACTACAATAAAGCGAAGTGAAAAAACTTGGAGCACCGTGAAACATGGCTCCGCCTCGGAAATTATGAGTGCTGAAATCTATGGTTTTATGAGTGTAGAAAACGAAATCTACTATCGAAAGCAGCTATTGCAATATTCATCTCATTTTGCAATATTCATTTTCGTTCCATATTTTGTACGCTCAATGATTTTATGAAATTCTCAGTAAGGTTAATATTTATAAGGCGATAGGAGAAGGGAAAACGCAATAAAATAAGGAACGCAAGAATGAGTCATAAATTAAATGCAACGAAAAGAAAAACGTGCAACTAAACGAAATACTCGAAAGAAACAGCGTTAGTAAGTAAAGACCGGTTTGAAGCAATTCATTTCCCCGATTGTTATTTCATAAACGAATGAAGTATGTCAGAAGGTATTGCATGGCATCAGCTCTTGTGCGAATTCCGCCAACCACTTTTAAAAACGCTCAATAAATAATCAAATAAATCCAATGTATCCATATTTTGCATGATTCAGCAATGCTTAGAAATCTTCTAGAAAAGATCTGCTTGTTCATTTTTTTGTGATCCGACAGAGGTTAGAAAAACATTGGATCGTTGCAAAATACATAAAAGAAAATCTTTGCCATCTTTAAATGATTATAATTCCTTCCAAAGTTAAGGTTTCATCAAAACTGATTGGTTAACCTGGTTGATAGAAAATTAGACTTTTATAAAACTAGCATCTATTCATCAAGTTTCATAGCACTAGCTTAAGTGGTTTCCGAGTTACAACTGCTACACCCAGATTGTTATATACATAGGTATGGACATGGCGCCGCCACGATGCGCCTTTATAGCTGTGAGTATGTGAAGCTCATAACAAGGTACAAACTCCAAGAAGTACAAGAATCATTTTGTTCAAAAGAATAGGCATAGTCATCGGAACAGTTATTTAGAAACCAAAAGGTGTCCGAAAAAATTCGGATGAATATAACTCACTTAAATGCTACAAGTGGATGGCCGCAAATTGTAAAGCTCACCTCCGTACATCATAGGTGCAAGAAAAAAAAAGTAATATAGTTGAATTAAATGCTCCTCTACAGTCATAATAAAACACAACGGCACTTACGGATCGCCGAACCAATAAGCTGAGCAGATGGAAGAGCAGCTAGATTAAGAGTACCGAAATTCGACGGCGATACTGAAAATTTACTCCAATGTTCTAGAATTTGATGGAGATGAGCATGTACAAATCAAAGCAATGATGCATTTCTCTAAATATATGAAAATGTTGAATTCATGCATGCATAGTCATCGGAACAGTTATTTAGAAACCAAAAGGTGTCCGAAAAAATTCGGATGAATATAAGTCACTTAAATGCTACAAGTGGATGGCCGCAAATTGTAAAGCTCACCTCCGTACATCATAGGTGCAAGAAAAAAAATTTAAATGCTCCTCTACAGTCATAATAAAACACAACGGCACTTACGGATCGCCGAACCAATAAGCTGAGCAGATGGAAGAGCAGCTAGATTAAGAGTACCGAAATTCGACGGCGATACTGAAAATTTACTCCAATGTTCTAGAATTTGATGGAGATGAGCATGTACAAATCAAAGCAATGATGCATTTCTCTAAATATATGAAAATGTTGAATTCATGCATCAACTATATCGCCATTCTATTGCGGATCACTGCAGACAGTCGAATTAGGGGGGCTGGCGCTAAATTTTGAAGAGCTACGATTGCAAAATATTTTCAAAGAGCAAGGTAGCATTCGCAGCTGCAAAGCTCTTCGTTTCCCACGTTCTAGAAACGCTCAAAATGTGCCATTCGTAAGCGGCGCTCAGTGTTAAAAGATAGAGCTTCTGAATCCGTTCGATCAACACTCAGAATTAAATAACTGTAAATTAAGCTATGAAAGTAGAGTTTGAAATATACGTTCTGAAAAGAATTTCTAATTGCGAACGTCAGAAGTGAAAAAAATTACTCACAAAGAATCGGTGAGGCGGCACTGGCCGAAGATGAGATAGCTGATGGTGTACAGCAATATCCATTATTGCACGTTCCCTGTGAGCATGGATTCAAGTTTGAGCATTGCATATACACACAAACAAGACCACCTTGCCCACCCAATGGTACTTGCCCTGAAATTGTGGAAAAAAAAGATTGCTAGAAACAATTCTTGAAGAGTTTATCAAGAAAAGTTTGACTGGGTTGTGTTGAACAATTTTATCTTTATAAGGGTCATTTATGTGTTGCCAGAGAAAATATGTATTACAGTATTATGTGAAATATACCAACTTCTTTGGAATTCAAAGGTAAAGTCGCTTTATATTGTCGCCGATACATTTTCACGACCAGACAAAAGCATATGAGAGAACAAAACTGAATTACAGAATTCAAATTTTCGATCGAGGTACTATGCTGGCGCATTCGCCTTTATCATGTTGTGATCAAGAAGCAATATGCAATTTTCCCTACTACATTAACGTTGTCTACACATTGCTGTTTATAAGGCTGAGAATAGCGATGCTCAAATGTACAAATCTAGAGCTTTTTTCATTAAGGCAGAATCGTACATAACTTTGTGCAGTTTAGTGGATAAGTTTTGTGAAACTTCATGACCGAGCATGCCAATACATCCTCCAGCAATCATTTGAGTACTGCACAGTATGTCGATATGTCGACTGCTTAAGTAAGCGAATACAAACTACTCTCATCTCTTATGGCAGATCTAAGATGAACGTAATGGTACATAACAAGGTAGGCACCACATTACCACATTTGAAGCCACATCATATTGACTTTCATAGAGTAATATGATGCTTTCGATGGTAAAATCAAAGCATGCTTCGGGATAAGCGCACGAATCTAGATGCGATCTTAAGTGAAATTAGCAACTCACAGCAACATGCACAATGTGATCGAAAGGGAAAAGTTTTCATGCGAGAAATCGAAATGGAACAAAGAAAATGGGAAAATTGGGGTTTGATGTGTTAGCGAGGAAGTGTTAAAACTTTTATAAGGGCAAATAACGGAAACAACGTTGAACAAAAGAATCAACAATCGAATCGATAATATCCGCCTTCAGATCACTTAGTCCATGGATTCCTGAAAAAATTGTGAATATGCGAACGGCATATGAAACTTACATGAAGTGATGCATTCATAGAAAAACTCGATAAAATATCGTTGGTTATTTCACCGTGTTTTTCTGTTTATTTATTTATATCCGAGAATATCAATAAACGAATAAAGGTTCGATCGGAAACACTCGAAGAAGAGGATGCTCTTGATGCTAAACGATTGAAAGTTATAAACCAGTAATTAATCAAAGCCAGAATTAGTAATCCCCACCGAACTCATTCCGATCTTCCACTCCAACTCCGGCTGTCCTTTCCCTTTTATTAAGAAAACTCACCAGACCATAACGGTTCAGTGTATTGGCACTTACAGTCACACTTGGAGAATTTTTTGAATCTTTTAACGACTAACCGGCGAGTTTGAAGAGGCCAGCAGAATCCTCGAAGGTCGCAGTAGTGAGATGGTGGACACTCGATGCTGAATTTACATCGATGAGCATTTAATAACGGCATTCTGGGTGCAGCAAAAGTTGTGTCTCGTTGTGACGGAGTGGATGCGGACATACTCTTGAGCTTCATTTGATGACCACTCATATTATTTGCTTTGCCGTGATTGAATGTTGCGTGCCAAATGTTATGATCAGTGCAGCAAATAGCACTCCGACTATCGATATGAACACATACGTCAGACGAACTGGGACATAGTCCTTGAAGACATTCATGTAAGGGGATTGTCCCATCGGTACAGTGGATGGTCAATTCGCAGCACTGACCATCCCTCAGGCACGTATAGCCATCCGGACACATTTTCGAGAATTCGCACTCTGAATCCTCCAAGCAGCGAACCCTTTTCTGCAAGTAACTTGTAAAGTCAAGCTTTCAATTTTTTACACATTGCAACCATTTCAAATTTGTGTAGTGCCCAGCAGAGCAAATGTGAAGGAATGATGACGTTAAGGAATTGGGGACTTAAGGTCTCCAATTCCTTCTCCTCCTCTACCCTTCCATCAGAGTTTCTGTGTATTGTGCGTTCGACTATAGAGCTCATTAGAGTGCGTTTCGAAGTGTTTGTAGCGAAAGAGGGATGTTTGTTCGCTGTGGCGAGTCGTGATTTTTTTGTACGCCATCTGTCAGAAGAACGAGGCCAGTCAATCAGCCGGTCAGCTGGATAGCCTACTCATCGCCGCAAACAATGTCACCTTTGAACGGTTTACTTCGTTTACAAGCGAGAAAAAATCCTCTCAAATGCGACAAAAATTTTCGTGCGAAAAAAAAATCGTACTCATTACGAAAGCTGCTCAGCCAAGCAATTTGCATCTCTCTCTCGCTATTTGCACAATTATATGGGGCAGTACCCAATTGCGTGCGTAAATTTCTGTATGATTCGCAATTCTCCTGTCGGTCCAATAAACTTAAACGATGCCAAATTATATAAGAGAAATTATTCAGTATCACTGCTATTGGCAATTTCATATACGAAAGAACACTGTGAAAATAACAATATTAATATTGAAATATATTAATTTCAATTCGTACAATCCAGCTACCTGCCTAAAGAAACCTTTCCAAAAGCTGATGCGGCAAATGCAGTCGTTAGCAGTGATCGACGTAAAGGGAAAAGAGGAGAGTATTCGAAAAATGAGACAAGAAATTATGCAAATCTTCAAAAATTTTCTCAGAAATGGTTCGCCCTCAGCACTTCTCCGTCAGTTTTTCGGATTTGGGAAGTTTGAAAGTGCCTGAATTTTCCTTCTGAACAACGTTTGTCTAAGAATGTGACATTGCAATAAGCGAGCGTTTTCAAAGTTTCTTTGCAAAACAATGCCCACCTGAGTCTGGTGCATTGATGTGGTCTGAATCCCTGTTGGCGCCGCTTCTGTAGATGACGTTCTGACGCTCTGAGTGCAGTTGTCGTCACAACGATGTTGCGTTTTGCATCTATGCATGCATTCGAGTGGCTTACAGCACACACCTCGCTGACAGGTGTACCCTGACGGGCAATGTTCTGAGGCATTGCACAAGGCTGGTGTTGAAAGGCTCTCCATAGCATCTGGACACAACCTTCGCTCATAGAACACATCTTGATCAGTTGAGCTATTGACTTCTGCTTTCGAGTGCTTCATTCCATGGTCAAAGAAACGTCTTTTGGAGATGTTCTTCGGTACCAGGCGTGATTTATCCAATTTTCTATTGAACACGTGCAGTTGCTTCGTTGTTGCATCTGCGTTGCTCCATCGTGATTCTATAGCAGTCTTATGAAAATAGGTTTGCTCTTGCGTCGTTTGCACACCCTTTCCGGCACCGCTCTCATTACTAGCCATGTTGGCGTTTCTTTTAGCGCTATCAGTGTTCGAGAACAATCGCGTTCGTTGTTTTGTGCTGTGGGTATTGTTTGCGTTCGATTGTTCGTTATTTGCGTTCGTACAGCAGCGATTCCGTTGACAAGATGATCCCAGTGGACAGTCTATGCCATCGGCGGCGCACTCGTGTGGCAACGATAACGCTGAGTGCCCATTACTACACACAAGTCGATTTACCTCCGGAATGCGACAACAACGACCCATAATACAGTCAGATCCATCTTGGCAAGGGTCAGCCAATGAACAAATGCTACCCCATCCTTGTGGGCATTCATGTGTTTGAACACGACTTTCGTCAAAAGCCTTCCAACTTTTTTCCACATTCTTTGCCGAAGTGGAACCCTCCTCAAGCAACAGGTCACGGTCGCCTAAATCACTGTTATTGATATTAGTGTCGGTGTGCGTTGTTTCATTGAATTGGGCAAGTGGACAACAACGACCAGCATAGCAATTTGTTCGTTGTGGACATTGTAGCTGATGTGTGCAGCTAACGAGTATAGATGTGTGTGGATAGCCTGATGGACATCGATCAATTCAACTGATTTCGCCGGAAAATTGCAACGAAATAAGATCCCCTCATCATATTGAACAGAAGAACTCATAAGTTTGCAGCTATTTACGATTTGATGGGCCAAACATGATGTAATCAAAAGATTGTACTATCAATAGATTCAACGAATCCGCGCAAACTGAGAAAAAATAGTACCTAACAATACCGTATGACGTTCCAACTACCTACTATTCCACTGATAAATGACTAAGCGGGTATAGCAGTTGATACTATCACATGCGCATGTTTTTCGGATTCATCCGTTTGGCAAATCCAGTCATTAGATTATGACCTGGCAAAAAAGCATATTGAGGAACCAAAAATAACACAGAAAGATTTGTAAACCGGTTCCCCTATCCCTTCCCCCCTTCTCTACTTCCGCTTTACCTCCCTAGTCACATCATGGGACAATTCAAAGGCACTAATTTAATCAATGTTATGTACGAGTTACCTTCACAGCACTACTGCGTTATTTTTGTTAGCGGTCGAGCATCAGTTCGCAAAAGTGGCACTAAATTATATAGGTAAACAAACGCACTAATTTGCGTTGCGTTGATGGGTTCACATAACAACTTCCGCATTCGTCTCAATCGTACCTGTTCATTAAGTGCTGCGCAATGAGGTGATCTATGAAGTGCCTTCTCAAGTACCCAGCAACCACTATCTTTTTTACGTACCTCTCTCATTTGCAAATATTCTCCTTCTGTTTCGTAATCTATCCTCGAAAATAACAAAAAACTACTGTAATATAATGTAACTGTAACATAACTGTAACCTGGTTACTGTAACATAGTATGTAATTACTGTAGGATGCGTTTTGCATGTTTTTTTTTGGATGTATTACTTCCAAGAACACTTATTGCACCTACTTGAAAAATAAACCACTAAAACTCGTTTAGAACTTTAGCCGTACTGACATAATATACGAGCTGAAGGTATATATGGAGGAATGCGAAATTACTGTAACAGTAATGGAAAGGTGCAAAATAGTTAGAAACTGAGAGAGAAAGCTCTTAACAGATATCACAAAAATTCCATGTTTTTTTTTCTGAACATAGTTGTTGCGGAGTGGGGAAGCAAATTCTTTCCATTTTTTCATCCTTTCCATCCTTTTTCCTTGAATTCCACTTTTGCGATTCAATGAGCGAATGGGAACATGATTGTTTACCATACAAAATAATAGTGTAAAAAATTTTCATTCGTGAATCACTGCGAAAAGATTGAGCAAATTGCAACTGGTAAAGTAAAGTGATTGGTGAGAACAGATGAGCGATAATTTTTTGCGGTAATATTTAACCGAAATGAATCATTTAAAGTAATGACATATAATAAAATCATATGAACGTGCTGAACACTGCTTACCAGTAATCAAAAATTTCGGTAGAACATCTTGAAGACATCGTCCTCGCGAGCAAACCAAACCACGAAGACATTGTCGAGACGAAGTACATGAACCTCCATCGGTTAGTAGTGGACGACAGCACGCAGTAAGTGAAGAGCAGAATTTGTGCGATGGACATTTGACCACACACTGATTCTGTACGCTACAATACACTATAAATGGAGCATATTGATTAGAAGGGAAGGGATAATAGAAGAGGGCACACCGTTAGTTTTGGGACAGCAAAGCGATTGTGCGGTACAACGATACGACGGTGGACATGATGCATCGTTTGAGCACGATCCTCGAGGTGCCGATCCGTCTATGCATAAGTCTGTAGAAGCAAGCAATCCATCATTAGCAATTAGTAGTTTGTTCTTATTGTGACAAGAATTCATACTGCTAAGCTGAAGAATTATTCACGGAAACGATTGAATACTGTTTCAGAAAGGATGACAGAATCACTAAATAGTTCTGATTACCGTTGTCAGATTTGATATCTACCGCAGTCCTCAACAATGATTTCCTCTTGAAAGATACGCCCACCTATCAATCCTAATATTTCATATTCTATAGGCAATCAAAAATTCTAACCATATTGCCTACCGAAATCTTGAAAGCAACGTTTACTGCCAATCAAATCTCGTCTGGTTCTTAGAAAACACAAATCGCAATTTTTATAGAAGCTTAAACAGTGCCAAAATCATCGTTTACTTAGAACGCATTAAAAAAATTAATCAAATTTCTTCAACTATTGGCTATTCTAAATGAAAACACTAAGGTCTTCCGCAAAGATGCCATGCGGAAAACTACTTCAGCGGAAGGCCTTTCAGCGTTTCAACTGGAGTCGCAATAAGCCAACCGTTGCTTACACCATGGATTGGGAAATGCTTGTGTGTCGCTCAAAAAAAAAAGTGTATGAAGAAGGATAAAAAGTACTCTCCAAAAGCATTCCCACTCAATCTGCATGGATTTAAGCGGAAAATTTTTTTAACGTGATTTCTTGGGATAATAAAGTAACTACTACAGGTAAAAGTTTCTCGTAACCACTTTTGATATGACGACAGTGTGACTACCTGACAATTTCAACCGACTTCAACTCGGGACTGGGTGAGTACAATAGCACTTGGATGAATGATCTTCTCTACCATATTCAACACTCGCCCTCAAGCAATATTCCCAACAAAAAAAAATTGGTAAGTTAGTAGATTTGGTTCAGCTTTGAAGGATGTAGAATCTTAAGCGTGTTTGACTTACGACTGAAGGCGAGAGCAATACAAGTATTATTGACGCAGGCGTAGCCAATAGGGCACTTCAACGAGCATGCTAAAAATTTCATTCACATTATGACGCGTAGAAAATAGGTGAAGAGATTAGCAAAAAAGAAAGGAAAAATGCATGCATGCATAAAATGATTGAAAGAGGAGTGCAATACTGAAATGTTAGAAGAGGATGAAAGAATAAAATTAGAATTAAACGAAATATTTATTGCAAATTTTTTCTTATTTGGTGGTGTTTAGCATTACTCACGAGCCACATAACGATGATAGTTTTGTCTGATGCTCGTAATACACGATTGTTGCTCGAAATTGAATATTTGACCATCTGAGCAGCTCCGTTTTACCCAACGATTATTGCTGAAAAAAATGTATCTATAGTAAAAAATCCCCAGAGCTGAAACCACCGCATGAACAAACAGATACACACATACCTGCACAACAACACGGACGTCGCCATAAAACGTTTTTGCACATTGCAAAAGCACACAAAACGGATTACTATTGAACCCAATTTTACAGCAAAGTCATCCTCGCAACAAAGTAAGCGATGGTGTTACTAATAATTACATTATTAATCAATTACGATAATAATATATATGGAGTTAAGTGTGCTCTCATTCCAGCTTTCATGTTTCCCAACAAAAATATACAATGTTCAAAAAAAAAGCAAAAAGCTTCTCAATAAGAACACGCCAAATGGACATACGTACTTTTGATCGCATTGAAGAAAAGTTGACGCATCATCAACGTTCTGTTGAAGGCATGTCATTGGAACTGTGCATGGATCAGCTTCCCTTGCGCTCAAATCTTGCACTAAAAAATATGCTAATATTAATAGAGATACGAAAACGTGAGTATCGAATAGAAAGCAAAAATGTTTGAGAATTGTGTGCCACCTTTATTTACGTATGAATAATTCTGGATATTTTCAACCTCTCAGCTGGCTGGCACGGTTATTCTTGATATCTTGGAACCGCCCTTTTGTTCTTTCAATCAATGCCTCTCCCTCTTTAATCTCTCCTCCTCCTCTTGCGTCCATTCGCCCTCATGCTGGACGTGTAAAGATGACTGCTGCACATCCAATGCCTTTTGATATATCTTTTCGGCTTATTATTTTATTTACCTTTCTATTCTCGTTTCCACCACTTCAACTTCGGATCATACTACTAAAATATTAAAGCCTTATAGTAAAATATACTATATAGTTCACGTAAATGCAATAAAGAGTGGCATAACATAACGATGCGATTGATAAAAGGGATGAAATGTGCGCGATATATTGGGTAAACAACAAAGGTGCCAGTCGCTTAAAGCGGATTGCACTTCAATAGAGATGAACGCGTTAACAAAACACTAAAGCATCACTCAGCATAAGCTACCATTCTAAGTTAATTGAGATGGTGGATGCATCGACGGAGTAGGCACAACGACAAAAAGCAGTAGGATGCTTAAGGCCATCTTTCCTCACATATATAAAACTTTGCATTAATCATTTATCAATCATTTATCAACAATTGCAACATCTTATCATTCCTAAACTTTCTAATACTTAAGCGAAGCAATTATCATTCTCAAACGAGATATTCCTATTATTCAATACAATCATATCCGCACCACTTACGACTATCTCGAAATTCTTTTTATGAATTTCCAATTGTTGGAGTGATGAGATATGCTCATATGCTTGCACTTGGAAAACATTTTGTTCTCGTAACATATAATATATATTCCAATAAGCAAATAAAAACAATGTTTAAACAGATGGAAAATTGTGTCTTAGGAGCTTTATGATATGTGAACTTTTGCAATTCCTTTCGATTGAGTAAATAGCTTCATAAATCACCAATAAGTCAACAGTGTGCAAAATTACGCCTTTATATTTTGAATAAGCCGAATGCTCGCACAAATTTCCCATAAAATCATCGTTTCCTGCAATATGAAATGAAGAACCGATTGTGCAACATGGGGATTTATTTCTATCTTTTGCAACTTAAAACATTTTGTGAATACGCTATCCTTGATAGGTCAACGTGAAAGGCGCTATCTTAAGCTGCATACAGAGTGCGTGGCAAATTTCCTAACTCCAGCATCAGTGATTGCCCAATTGCAACCAACGGGAAAGACGGACATACAGAAACGCACAGACGCGATGCCATCATATTGTGTTTCTGACGGGAAAGCATTTTCAAGAAACGCATAAGCACATACCGCAAATATTGGGAGGATATTTGCTAGAGTGCCTTGCATGTAGTTGTGATTCGGTATTGACGGAAGAGATAACCGCATTTCGAGGTTGATGTTCCGCAACCGATTGTGGTGGTGACGCTGCACGGCTTTTTACCACCCATACACCGCTTCCTCTTTCTGACCTGAAATATAGTTCATCAACTCTTGGAAGTGCGATAGATAGCTTTAAAGCGATATGAAAAATTTTGAAGAAAAAATTCATTGATCTTATTGAGAATTGGCATGATCTTATTGAGAATTCGCATGCCAACTTTCAACATATTCTGATTTATTAAAAGATTCAATTTCAAAACATTATAAATCATGAACCTGAATAAATATTGAAAAGAATAAAAATTTGCAAGTTATCAAGAAGCGCTGAAAAAATTTAGCAACAAAAAAAACGATCTATCCGAGAGTATCAATTCATGAATTATAACAGCTATGATGGTGAGATTTGATGGGCCTAATTTCCATTAACATTTAATGATTTTTTATTTCTCTTTCGGTTATATCTCGCATCCATTAATATATTTTAGATTACTGATATTCTAATGCGTCATAAAATTTGCAAATCAACTTCACTGCGCTATTATGGGCACATTCCATATATTTTTTATTTATTTGTTTTTTTTTTGTTAAGGATTTGTGCAATCGTCTCCATAAAAAAGTACCTTTCAATTAGGCAAACAGCTGTCTAAAAGAAAAAAAAATGTCGTACCAGCCTTCGTGTTACGTTTTTTCCGCTAGTTGCAATTCAAATCGCATGATTAGTTCTTTGTATAAACATCGAAAAAAAAAATTCAACAATAATCAACCAAATAAAACGATGATAAATATCTATGATTCTTGCACAAATGACTAATCATACTTGCAAATTTTATGTCACTTTTTGCAAATGCTATGAAATATTCGAAAGTTTTACATAGAAGATAACCGATTGGATAACGATCCGATAAAATATGTGTATAAATATTTACAAGGGAAATTACACTGAATGATCACCGTAATTCTATGGTTCATAATTTGAAGCAACCGATCAGACAAACACACATGAAAACACGCATACATACACCAGTGTAATATTTTCGATATGTGCTTTTTAGGTGGTATCGAAAGCAAAAATAGCACAATGTTCAAATTTCAATGATGTTTTGCTTTAATTAATTATATCTCTTAATTAAGAGTTCAAGAACAAATTATTGCAACGGGATTATTAATGTTGGCTAGGCAATAATTGCACATTCGTTGGATGCGTTATAGCAGATAAGGACGAATATAACGACGAGGAAACTACTTAAATGCTAATTACTGATACAGCGTCAAACATAAAAGGAGCCTTAAACCTAAATGAAGAGATGAGCCTAAGCCTTAAACTAATGGCTACTTGGTGGAGGTGCAACTATCGAAGGATCAGTTGTCGTGCCATCAGAAAATCCTTTAAAACTTACCCTTGAGCTGCTTCACATTTGAGGAAAAACTGTGTTTGTTTTCCGCCAATATGCACATCCGCAGTACCAATTTCGCATTTTCCACCAATAATCGGCATCTTAGTCGATACTGCATAAGCAGCATCTGGAATCAGAAGCACAACAAAGATGCAAATTGGCAACGGTGAGTTTCGACGGTTGGATAACGTCGACGATGACATCGCAGATATTGTGGCACTGCAGCGAAGCACACTGAGAGCGAGCGTCCACCAATCGTCTAATATGAAGTATGCTGCTACGATGATCAATTCAAACTTCAATTGTTTGCACAACGACAAAACCACTGCGTTCTCGACCCTGCCTCCCACTTGTCCACTCGCTGCTGGTCACTACAGCATACATCCCACTCGGACGGACCTTTGATCACCTCGCTGTCCTCATCGCATCTGATGACTCATTCATCGTCGTGCATCTTGCTCTCCAATCGCTTTCATTACGAAGCGAAAACTCACAAAACAATTCCACCGCGCAGAAACAATACTCTCTAAAATGTAGGGCGATGTTTTACTGATAGAATACATGCCACCACCACTTCACATTAGGTAATTTGAACTCATTTTTAGTGCTCGAATAGTGCATCAAACATTCAACGATAGAATCTCGTTCAAGATATTTGAGCAACAAGTAGTCATCGGCATCAGCAGCAATAAGATCGTAGACTATTATACTCTCAGTGCCTCATGATATCATAAAACAGCGCAACGAGTTCACCTTTACCACTATATGCTTGACGACCATCATCTAGCAAATTACAATGAACTTCATTCGGATGGCTATATAAAAATGCAGTAAAAATACCAATGGACGGGTGTTAAATGAGAGTAATGCAAAACAAAGTTGTGGCTTGCAAATGCGCATAAATATTGCAACATAAATATTTGCTTGCAACAATACTGCAACTTGCAATACTGTCTTTGCAAATTGCAACACGAAACTCACATAAAATCAGCATTAGCTAATATTTGCTTCTTGTGGCTACTGTGAAGTAAATGGATTACGGTTATTGTGAAGCAACCAGTAGGTAAAGTATGGTACACTTAGTCTAAAAATTTAGAGTTCAAAAAAAGAATACAAGTTAATATATAGTGAACCATATAGTCGACACAAGTGAGTCATAAACATATGCGACGATAAGTGATAATCGATAAACCTAACTTTAGATGTCAACACCTTTGATCGTACAATGGTAACACTTAGAACAAACAATACTTATTTGATCTGTGTTTAATAGAAGACATACCATTTGAAGATGATCCATCTAATTCATAGTTCATAGTTCATCTGCTCTTTGAAGCGCTTGATAAACTCATTGGTAGATGACTGACTATTGCATTGACTTTGGTATAATAGCTTATTTCGTTTGCCTCGACATATATGTGCTATTTAATCGAATATGCAAATCATCTCCAATTTTTCATTGCGTTGTTTGCGGCGATTCCTTAAAACTCTCTCAATACTCGGTATATTCAGCAGTCTCTCATCTAAAGATATTACATAAATATTGTTGTAAACTCGAAGACAATCTCTGAGAGGTTCGTTTTTATATAAGGCGTATATCGATTACTTCGATGAACATAGGAGTTCACTGAGTGCACAAAAGATTAATAAGCAGCATGCAAAAATTTTATTCGGTTAGTTTAACGATGATAACATCATTCAGAAGCATTCACATCACTATTAAGACTGAAAGACATAGTCCTCTTGATCGAATGACATCATCCTCGTGATCGAATGACGTCATCCACTCATGAAGGAATGAACGGTCGCCGAAATGTTCTAATGAAAATCTTATTGTATGCGGCTTGAACACACCATTCACCATTAGCAGTCCTCCAACAGTATAAATTCACCATATTTTTTCAATTCTTTAGAATTTTCATCCTCCGGCGACTGCTGAACGAATACCTTCGTCCCCCTCCTCCCTCCTGCACGAAAAAGGGTGAAGCTATCGCCCTTAGCTGATCACTGTACTAATATTAGCCACCACATGTCTTATCTTAGATTACATGAGAAATACAAATGAATAGACACTAACAACTATTGATATCACCAACACTGCTCACTTCCCACGGTATCACTTCATCATCGCCTTCTATATAAAGAAAATACATAGCAAATTTCTTAAGTAACTTTAATGATTGCTTAAATTAAATACAATATATGTTTACAATAGATATGCATAACAATGGTGCATATGTTCGGTTATTTGAAATTACGCACAAAATTTAGTGGCACTGCCGCTTGTTGAATTCTTGAGCGTTCCTCTTCGGAATCCGAACTGCAAATAAATATGATCGGAATTGCAGAAGTTGTTAGAAAATTAGATGATCTGTGCGAATCGAGTGGCCACCCATTAGTCGATGATCATAACAACACAGTAGTTAGTTAGAATATTGTCGCAGTTTTTATATTTACTTCTAAAGAATATCGAAGAAAAGTTGTTGTATCCGTGTGCGCATGTGTTTTTCTATCCGGTATTTTCAATCCAGTAATCAATGAAGCTAAAAATAAAAAATATAACACTGGCTAGCTATAATTTTAAGTGCACCAAACATTCGCATAAAGCGAAAAGATTGGTATTTTTCCGGCTCAAATAATGTAAAGCGTACGAAAGTTTCTCTTTTCCCAGACCCTTACCCTTTCCCTCATATCTTTTCCATTCCTCTCTATGGAATTTCCCTTTTCTAAATTCATTCCATTAAAATTAAGCGTTATTTTTAGTTTGTTATTCAAAATTTTGTTTCGGTCGCCGATTCGTCTGAATTGCACAATGTGCATAACCATTATATGCGAAAATACAAAAGGTTAAGTTGGTATTGTTCGATGATTGCAATGAGAATAGAGTCAATCCCGCATATTCTCCACGATGCTTCTATTGCTTGCCACTTTCATTGAACGTTAAGTAGTGTGCGAGCAAATATACCAAACGTATATGGGAGGCCAATGTGAAACGACGATGCGAAATGACTATAACACATTCACATCAACTGCTATACCCCATAATCTCCACCCTGTCTTCTCCCCTCCCTCCCCTACCCCTTCCTTCTGCCAAGTCACCGGCCCGATAAAGTGCAACGTTATACGAAAAAAAGTTGTAAAGAAATCCTTAACCTCAACATAGGTTTGTTTAATCTAGGAGCAATTGTCGAATGAAGGGCTCTTTTATTTCTATTGAAGAAAATTGTGAATTTAGGATTTCCGTTCACTTTAAGAGAAGATAGAAGTAAGAAAATACGATAAAAAATGCGAGTGAAAAATATTTTTCGAGAGTACTTTTAATTATCAATTTCAGTCGATGAATTTAATACTTCACCTCAAATTACTAACCCAAAATCAATTAAAAGATAAGAATTCCCTTCATAATTCCCTTAATACTCTTGCACAATCTCGGATGTATGTGCCAAAAAAAGAAAGAGCAAACAAAATCTCTAGTTGATTGGTACTAAATGGTACTGCAGGATCATAGATTGTGTACGTTCCTAATTGCACTGCTGCCTTCGTTTTTCTTTTTGCTTTTTATTGAGTTCGCTATTTCTTTACTTCGCATTTTCGATGGAAACGAAGCTCTGTTAAACAAGAATCATCTCTCTGTCTCTCTCCATCCCACCAAAAAAAAAAAAAAAAATTGCTTAACCGCATCGGTCACATTCTTTATGTGCGAAAAGAGATGCGAACCTCTTCCTCATACTTAACTCCGTTAAAATTGTAGCAAAAAGAAGAAGCAATACGATTTAAATTACGCATATGGAATAAACACACAGGTTTTTACTTGCCAAATTTCCTTATACTCTCTCAAATGGTTCTCAAGTTGAAACTATCTGACAGACAGATACGTAGACATACACAAATAATTCGCACATGCACGAGCCCTCAGAACACCTTTTTGTAATGCAAATTAGTAAACAATTGCTTAACATCATTGCTTGATTAAATATTATAAGTTTAAAAAGAATAAAATGATAGAATAAGTGCACTAAAAAAAATTAGAAATTTATAAGCAATAATAAAAAGCAAAATAAGTTTCTGTGATTGGATATTGTTTGTGTAACATTAGATGAGGTAGCATTATTAACGAAATATTTTGAGAGGACAGCCCTTCTAAAGGAGTGGATAGTTCTTCTAAACTGACATATTCGTGCTCTCATTAATAGCAAATTGTTCACATCGTTCGTGAGCTCAACGATTGAATCACTTAAAGAAAAACAAAAAAAAAAACAAACAAACGAAAAAAAGAACAAAAAAAAACGTATAGCAATCGTGAAACGAAACAACGACTAATCACTACGATTCGTATACATTAAACAAGCTCATCATATACCCTAAATTCTCAGAAATTATGCAACAACCCTATTACCTATACGTATAGACAGTAATATATTTATGATACAAATCAAAACTATTTTCCACTCATTTTCCACTCATTCCAACTTGAAGCAAATCAGCTATAAAAACAAACCTGCCAGAATCCTTACGTTTTCGCCGTTTCTTCGGAGGGCCGTTATCACTGCCATCTTCAGCTTCAATGTCCTCATTAATAATCGTTTGTTGGCTATCACTCAATAATTTTATGCCGGTATCATGCCAATGTTGTTGACCATCTCGTATAGTGGATATATCCACCAATTGTAACCTCCTTCAAATTTCTGTATTTGCTTAAATGAAAAAATAAATGCAAGTGAGCGATCGGTTTAGTGAGGAATTCCGCCAAAATACAAATAATATGCCGATTCAATTTTTCTATTTGCAAACAAAGATTTATTTTTTCAAACCTAATCGATTGCGCAAAAAATAAAAATTTCTTTGCGAATTTCTGCTAAAAAAAAAAGAAAAAAACAAAAATAAGAAAAAACAATGTATTAGCTAACGCTAAAATTGAATGTGTACACAAAATTTGCATACTGCCTAACTACTTTGTATGTGCTTCTCAACATTGAAGTTCCTATCCAATCGATTTAAATGACCATCTAAATTGTGAGATATCAAAGGTTTTATTTTTTAGCTTTATTTTTAGCAAATAAATTTTGAGTTGAAAATATGTCAATTTTGAGCTGAAAATTTACTTTCGTACATTTCAACCTATCAAGCCAATCGATTATCAAATATACAAAAAAAAAATGATAAAACGTAGAATGCGTTTTCCTATTTAGCTAATCATTTACAGAAATTCCACTCAAGAAATTGCTTTTTGGTGGCATATTCTGCTGAATGTTGAACAAAATTAACCAAAGATTTTGATAGCGCTTGCATTGTTTTTAAAGAATCATATAAATAAACTATAGAATTTTCGCCTTGCTCATGAATGCAGTCTGCAATTCCATCTACGACAATCATTATAGATAGGGATTAGCAAAGATCGATGAAAACCTCTGAGCGCAAAACTGAATATTAAGCCATCATCTGAGGTAACTCTTTTAGTTCTGTGCTCTTCCCACCTAAATACTTCGAGAATCGTAAATGTTCGCAATGCTTTTACCTCAAAAATTAGGAGGCTTCCACATATCACGACATGCATCTCTACCCCCTCACAACCTAAATTCATCTCCCTCAACAAAACGTCTCTTGCGTCCCTCAACAAAACGATGTACAGATGTGCAAAAAGATGCGTCATCAATCCACCTTGTATCTATTTCCTCTTGGGATAGAAAAAAGTGCTCTACAAGTAGAAATCGAGTAGTAATTGCAATGGAGCGATAGCAGTATCAATACTGCGAGTCTGTACCATTATTTCAATAGAAAAACTGCTCAACGCATTTATTTACTTGACTACAAGCAAACATCCAACAGTGAACGATAATAGAATGGACAGCACGATAGTCGGATCCCGATCCTGCCAAAAGAGAGCAAAGATCGAAGAGCCATGCATCCTTATTTCAATCCCTACCGGTGAGAAAATAACCTTAGGCACAAACCAGTAGTAGATCGAACAAGCACCACATGTGACTAAGATATAGCCATTTGCGTATCGAGACGATGACTAATGCTTATATTTTTTATGCCTAAAACTTAGCAAATATATATTCCTTTATGCCCAACAACCAAGAAAATTCTTCTAGGCTTTTCAAAATCCTATCATACAATAGAACTCGAATGAAAATGAATCCATCTCATCGCCAAAAGCAAAAATAAAGCTTCAATGTGTTCATAACAAACGTATTCAACAATCTTGTATCAAAACAATTTAATAAGACCAATAGTACAGGAATTTAAATTTGATATGGCATAAATAACGTAAGCAAAATCACCAGGTTAGATATTTTGAGGGCACAAAAAGAAAACGATAGATGGCGTCAACGATCACACCAAATTACAACTAGCCGAGAATGGTGCCCAACAGGAGAAGAAAGCAATTTTCCCAACCCCTCGGAGTCGTTCCGCTGATCGATCAGCCAACTCAACAATGAAACACAATCCGAGATCTGTTAAACGACGCTGACCATATAAGGTAGTTAGTGGATCAATGTTGCCACAATTTGTTAACAACACAAATGCAACCAGACAATCATAAAAAAACATACTTTGGTCTCTAGTCCGAATTGATACATAATTATAGTGATAGCCAATGTCCCAATCAGTAGTTTAGTCTAGGATAGCTTGCGAAATATTCAATGTAATTCATACCAAACAAGCAATATTAATGTTCTCATCGAATTTCACAGCAAATCTGACTGCTTTAGCTCATTACTACCAAAAAAAATCCTTTATCATATCCCCCTATCACAAAATTTTTCTACACTTATAGGATTTTTATGAACAATATAATTTTCACAACTGTAATATAAACAAGTAAATTCCACTTGAAGTAGTTAAATTGCTACGCTCCCTCACAAGGAAATTTGAAAACGTCTACAAAGCTGGAAATGTAGAGGATACACATCAAATGTTAGGAATAAAATGTAGAGATCATAACAACTACTCGAAGCTCAGAGATCATATCATATAAACATATACTGTCATCAACTATTCAATCCTAAACGGTGAAATAATAAGTTAACCAGGACAAAAACTTCGAAGTGGTAGATAGGCATTAGACCAAAAGCATCCGAACAGTGTTCCTATGGCATTCACTGCGATAGCCATAGATTTAAGGTAGAGAAATCCCTCCGAAAGTAAAGAAAATGCGTTAATATTATATCTAGGTTACACCCTTCCACTGAATCAACCATCCAAGACTACTCGAAGCTAACGACAACATTCAACTTTTGCCGCAACATCTGAAGATCATCCTAGACTTTCGCACCATCCTTCCTAAATTTATATGGGCATAAGAACGCCTATCAACCATGAGAACAATTTTTACAAGTTTTCAATAAAGGAACCAACTACAAAAAATTCCAAAGAATAAAAAACGAGCTGAATTTTCGATCAGCCACTCCTCAAGAAGATTTCATCACTCAGTAGAATTTGGAAAACTCGTCCCAGCTCCGGAGTTAGAAGAGTAGTAGCCATACAGTTGCAGTTCTTGAATAGGTTTCTAAGTGCTATCAACGGCAGTTTCGTGGTCTGCTCTGATATGGATGGATGGCGCTCAGCGAATACAACATTCCTGGCCATCGAAACTTGCTGCCCAGAATAAACGACATGTTTGTCGCGATTCGCAAGCCTGTAAATATAGTTGACACATCAATATTATCCGCAATCCCAAATTCTATACCGGGGATGTCGCTTGATGGAGGTTTTGAGGGAAATATAGGAAATTGCGAAAAAACTTAGCGAAATCTAGCAAGAGATGGGGAAGCCATCGTATGACAAAATCATGGGAATTGTCTTTCCCGTGCCTTTCCCGCTGGTTTCCTCAACAAAATAACTTACATATACTTATCCGTACCACTAGAGGTTGCATATAACTCAAACTCGCCAATTCATAGCAAAAATTCGCAAACGCTCTAGACAACTATTGAAATAAAGCGCCATTCCTATCTGCAACTGTTCAACGTTTTCTATCAGTTCACAATCTCGTTTCTCATCGGTTTTGATGGGGATGATGTTTTAAGAAATCCTACAATAGTGCAGATTTCAAGATCAGGTCCTATTGCTTCTCCAATGAATCTTTTAACTTGGAATCCAAGTAGATATTTCCCTTAACGATGCAAAAACTCCAAGAAACAAATTACCTCTCTTCGTTTTGCCTAAATAACCATCTAATTCATTTGCGAATGCCAATATATAGTCTACCTTTTCACGTGGAGAACGAACCGCAGAGCAGCAAAGTATCTTTCACGATCGAATCTTGCGTCTTTTTAAATTTTTCAGTTTGGCCAATAAAAACATTGATGAATATACCGTATCATCGGAAATAAAACCCTCGTTGCTGAAAAAAAAAAAAAAACAGCGGTTTCCAAATTATGCGCTGTATATGAACGAAGAAGAAACAAACGAGCGCAGAAAGGAAACATGGCCTAACGAAAGGGAACCGAGCATGCATATATAACGAATGGGCCAATGCTGATTGATGCAACGTCGCGCTTTGCTGTGCCCTACCCATCAGGTGGCGCCTCCAACATACCTATAAACATTTCAAAAAGCAAATCACACCGATTAACGACTAATCAAAGCGCAGAATGACAGGTAAGAAATAAAACAACATTGACTAAGTCTATGTTGGCATCCATACTGCAGACACTCATACGGCAATCTTCTGCATTTCGATTCCGGCTTTCCATAAAGCTTTTCTTGAACCACCTTTCCTCTGGGAAGATGACTGATACTCTTCAAACGACAGCTTCCGATATCGTTCCTAGGTGGTCCTGATCCTAGTCCAGCACAGCCATAGTAAAGTGAAAAAAAAAAATACACTGCCTATAGTTTTCCCCGGTAAGGGCTAAGCAGTTGCTTAAGTGTTGCAAATAAAAATGATAAGGTGTGGTCCATATTGTGCCACATTCGTCGGCAAAGGCCAGCTGGCATTTCTACCAATTTCATCAAGAGCACTTTTGCTACTCATAACTCGCCAAATCCACATAGATGAGTGAATATATCTTCAAATAAATCTTGGAGTAGATCCTAGTAGTGCAAACTCGTATGCGATAAAAGTTTGCATAAACACCTGCTCGAACCTCATCCTTTCATGTGACAGCCAGCTGACAGCATTTTCAATAAGCGAATAAAAATTTCAAAGGGCACATAAAAACGCATCGATAAACTCTATGAACTTCAGCAATTCGAGTGATTGCTTATCTATTCAAGAGAAAAAGAAAAAGCTCAACTGGGAGAAACATCTGACCATTAGTGATATAAAGAACCAATCGAGCATAAATGGCCATCGCTTCAGTGATCAAGGCGGGAACGGCGCAAGTGTCGCGATACCACCGCCGATTGTTTATCAAATAAAAGTAACTTCCAAGTGCCATAAAACTTTCAATTGCAAGTGGCTTAAAGATAAAATGAGCGGGTAAGGGAATTTGGGTAACGAGGCCACTTCTTAGATTAAACCAACAACACATCGCCAACGCAAAACATCTAGCTTCCCACCACTCAGATCATGCAATATGGCTAAACTGAAATATCATCGGAGTTCAATGCGAAAGTGGTGGCATATGTGTTTGGATTGAAGCTCATATGCTGGAACTCGTAAAATGAAGCAATGTGAGAAGATTGAGCAATAATAAAGTTTAGAGAAAGGGATGGAAAACGTGAAATAAAATTGGCGAATATTTTGGAAGATAGTCCAAAATTTCTAAAGGAAGCAACAATTGAAAAAAAAGAAGAACTAAAGATATCAAGGAAAGTGGGGGGAAATGTTCATCAATAATCTGCATCAATAATACTAGCATGTTCACTAAATACCCCCTCCCCCCCCCCCTCAATTAGCAGCAGAAAGGAAATAAAATACAAAGAGTGGTCTTGCTAAGCTACAATTCCTTTAAAAATATATGCTGAGATTTAAAAAAGTAGAAAAAAAAAGTAGATGTAAAACCTCCGAGAGATCCACCGCTATCGTATGAACCGTTATTATCCAATGTTATATATGAACCGTATACCGAATTGTTGGCAAATTTCCAAGTATCAGCTAAACCTGTCGTGAGCGATTTTTTTTAAGAAATTCTGGCTGCTTCAATCCTGCAGCACTCAAGTTCACAATATTTTAGACCGCATCATCATTTTCGAAAGTACTTCGATTCATGTTTCCTCAACGATACGGTGCTATTCCAAAAGGATACTGTCCTCTCCTTTGATTATTTAACTTCATTCATTTCGATGTCGGCGAGACACATCGAAGACACCATGCATATATCATCGTACTTGCAAAATTGCCTATTTCAAGCGATTTTCAAAAATGATGGCAGCCATATATTTATATCATCTATAAAGATAAGGCAATTTTTAAGACCATTACAGTAATATGCTGAAATGGTAGAAGAGTTGAAATAGTTGAGAACACCGATACAAACCAAACGTAACCACAACAATTACTCGAATCTCAGAGATCACACCTCAGAAACACATTGTCTTTAGCTAATCATCTACACACAAATAAGGAGATAGTGAGAATAAAAACATCGATTTGTAGGTCAGTTGGTGTCAATGATGTACACCCTTACTCTGAAGCAATCGTTAAAGACCCACTTGAAACAAACCACAACGTTCAATCTTCCACGTAGTATCTAAAGACGCATTCGTTTTATATTACTCGAATAACAAATATCAACTATGAGAACTCTGTAAAAATTTTCGTGCACTTCCTCAGAAGCAATTTCCCTAGACGATACCTCTAAAATTTGTTCTTAGAATCAAGAAGGCAATCTGCCTTGTATGACTATCAAATTCTAGAAGCCGAAGAACAAGCAAAATTGTTGAGTAACATGTTTTCGAAGAAATTTTGCGAATGAATGGAATTTAGGAAACTAATTATGGATCTGAAGTGGTATTTGCTATGATTGTAAGGGTGCAGCCGTATGAAAGCAATTCTCAAACGATATATTAAGTGCTATTAGAGTCGGAGTTCACAGCTAGCGCATCCATGTCGACATCACCTAGCCAATAGAATGAATCCTTTTTGTGTAGCTCATGATTCGAATTCGCATGCGAAGTTTGTATTCTATTCGTGTGTGCATCATTCGGGCATTCACTGTCCATTCCGATGGCCATATTTCCATTATAAAGCAAATCGTCAGCTCTTTGAATAATCACTTCAAAACGTTCCATCTCTGTTGGCGCAGTTTGTATCGTCGATGATTCACCTGTCACAATCGAAATGATTACATGAGATTACTTATAGCTCAATGGCTCTGAGACAGCACTTTTCTACAATTCCATAATCACGTTTAATTGTAATTCACCCACCCTAGAATATCGAATAATTTGGTAAAGCATAAGCAGCAACCAACTCAATTTTAACCACATAAGCGAATCAGCTCATTGAAGTCTCCAACTGCACTTTCATCCCTCGTTGATTCCAGATTTCAGATGACAAGCGGAAAATATGAAATACGGTGTTGGGATTTTACGGCTCCGACTGGGATTCCACTCTCATTACATTGATCAATTCAAGTAACTAGAACCATATCCATGATAGTAAATAGAAAATCGACAGATCGCATTCTCAAGATTAATTTTGCGTTTCTTTTGCTATCATTTCGCGAATCGACATTATGTTCGACAGTCTAACCATCCATATTTCGGCTGACCTATATACAGTTCCGGAAGAGCAAAATTCTACCTATGTGATTCCTAAATATAGGTTTTTTTGAAAATATTAGTGGCCATGCCTGAAACGAATATTTGGTGATGTGCAGAAAATACCTATCTCCGTCGTGTCGTTTAATTCGTCGCGATAGACTTGATATTCATAACTGCCATCTAAGCTAAAGCTGCACTCTGCCGTCGGCGGAATATCCTCGTTTCTGAACGTCGTACTGAGCGGCTGAATGAACGACGATCCATTAAGCTCAGCTAATGGATATAGTATCGGCAGCACTATAGCCTCCCGAAAGGAACTTTTGGATCGGTGATAATCGATCCATACAAGCTACCCAAGCTCACCGAAAACCTTCATAAACACCAAATCTTCCTAGCCAAAATATACCACATTTTTTGTCGCCAATAGTTTGTCAGTCTGCCAATATACTTGGCTCATCGAAACAACTGCATTCAGGAAGTGTTGGTTCGATAAAGTTGTGAAAATCTTGCAGATTCCGAGGAAAATTTCAATGAAATCATGTTAAAGAATGAAAGAATCACTTTCTATAATATCTGGGAGAAAATTGTCCTAAATTTTGAGAAAATTTTTCCCTACTTCAATCCTTCCCTTGCATCTTCCAACATCCTTCTTCTTCAGAAAAAAGAGGTTCCACTTAACGAATTGTGTCATTAAACGGTGCATATAATTCTACTTCCTCATATCGCAAAATTCATAAACTTTTCAAATAATTACTGTAATGAACAACTATTTTCGCATACAATCATCTATATTCCATTTCTTTTCTCCTCTTCAATCATGCGGGACACTTCAAGACTCCAACCTTTTGAATACTCCTGTGGTCAGATATACCATCTATTTCATCGAGACTTCCATTGAATTTGCGTGCACCTCATTTTTGCCTTTCTCATAGATGTGCTTTCCTCGAAATCTCTCATGTATACCTGTTCGCATAGCAAACAGTTCAGAATATCCTCTTCATGTCATACCAGATTGGAGTATAGACGAATGAAGGGAAATTATAGCAGGTTGGACTTGACAATAAGCAAATAAAGTAAACTTACCCTATTCATATAACCTTCACCACCCAACACGCTGCCCAAAGTAGTCGAGTCGACTAATCCGATATTGGGATTGTAAGTTGGTTCGAATACTCTCGACTGTTGCATAGAATGGAGGTGATCGAGGTCGAGACCTTCCATGGATTCACCACTAAGCGATGATAAAGAATTTGGCTCCATCCGTTCCAACACTGCCATCTGTGGAGTGCATGCGGTTGATTGGGCAGTGATTGTGGATAAGTCCATTTGTGCACTCCCACGAATGATCGTTTCAAATAGTGCACGATTCCCTCTCAGTAGAGCTTCTTCCCATGTACTTGTTGTACCCCTAGAAATTCGGTCAAATTCAGCTACTTTTAAGCATTCCCTGAAGGCAACGGTAGAAGAAAATAGGATTTCGTCGGAAAATCCACATTTCCTTGATACAGTAGTCCATGATCTACGTTCAGATAAACGGCTTTTCTAAAAAAAGTCATCGATGCAATATCATTGAATGGAATCGAATAGCCGATTTTATAGCGATTATTTCCACTGTTATGATAGAAGTCATACGTCATCACGCTTGTCGCAAAGAAAAAACGCACAAACAAACTTGACGACATGTGATTTGCATTCATCTAAATATTATTAGCTATCAAGAGTATATATCGATCTGTTTTCGCTGTTGTTGTTTGACCAAGAGCCGAATAAAGTTGGATATTTCAACATTATGGCATCAGTTGATTTCGCTGAAACTCAGCTCCATCTTAGATTATCCCCCCTCCCCCANTTAGACCTATTTCGGAAATAAAATGACTAATACATATGGAAACTTCCCTCCATTGGCATAAAAATTTTTGCAAGGGAAATTTAGGAGAATATTCAAAGGGTCTTATCAAGAATGTCGAGTGAAAATCAAAAAACGAAAACAATTCCCTCTCCAAATTGAATTTTTTACTTCCTCTACTTCAGAGACTCACCTACGATCACTCTTCTTTAATCATTGGAAATGCTCACTTAATTTATATTAACCGCGTTGAATGTCAAGGTGTCTTACACGATTAAGTCTTCCATTCATTTAAAGCTTTTTGGATTCGCCAATACGGTCACCAACCAAAATATGGTATCATCCAAAACAAAAATCACCATGGCATAAATGAATTACAGCTTCAAGTAATGCATTACATATAAAGAAGAAAATAAATAAATAAATAAATAAATAAATAAATAAATAAATAAATAAATAAATAAAAATAAAGAAAGCGTGAGAGGATGCACATACAACGAATGATCCTATGCTGATTGATGCAACGTCGAACTCTACCGTACCCGCCTCATTAGTTTTCACTTCCAACGCTCCTATAAACAACCGAATATCTACTTGCCCATACACCTGGCATATCGATAACGAAACGTTAAGTAAAGCGACAAGCGATTAAATAAAATATAGAAAGATAGATAGTAAGCAATATAGGCTGGATTAAGCCCATTTTGAAGTCCATATTGCAAAGATCACCTGCTGGTTTTCCAGTTTCAACTCCTGTCTTGCAGAAATATTTCTTTGATTCGTCACCTCTAGTGTGGGTCGGTTAAATTGCATTGGTAATGGGTAGGTGCCATTGTGAGTGGGATCGAAATTATCTAGGGATCGAAATTACCTAGGGATCGAAATTACCTAGAGATCGAAATTACCTAGGGATCGAAATTACCTACGGATCGAAATTACCTAGATAACGACGCTACATTCCCGTATTACAATTTCAGCGCCACTGTGCTCTCGCACATATATCATTCGATCACCATTTGCGTATAGATGAAAGCAGTAAAAGCAGTCGGCGTCAGTAATATAAAAACACCCACTTAATTTTCTACAGTATGGTAAAATAATCGAAGGGGTTATCTTATATTCTCTTATAGACACCGAAACCACTTTTCGGTGACTGGTGGACTTTTTGGACCTCTTTTCGCTAAGGATATGAAACTGCCTAGCATATCGACGGAACTCCTTTCATGGATAAGTATCTACCTCCTTTCATAGATAAGTATAGGAAGGCTTCGGAATAGAAGCAAACGCACAAATATAAGGTGCAAAAAATAAAACAGGAAGAAAAAATATCGACAAGAAAGAAAAAATATATATATGGGAAGATTTGAGACATATGCAGCAACATACGCAACAATGATACAGCAAACTGGATAATGAGCCTAAACAGCTTAAATATTTCATATAGCCAAATAAAATTTTAGTACCATTTTTGCGAGTTTATTTCCCAAACCATATAGATATCAATATGGCGCTAATCAGTGGCATTCATGGCAAGCTTTTTCCAACTTTATCGCCATATTGCTAGGAAGACAGTAGATGCCCACGGGAAAGTGGCGGCCGGCAGAATCAACGAAAGAGAGGACGGAGATTGAACGACACCAAAGTTTCACGCTACGAAAAGAATACCCTACAGGCAATGACTTACCATTCGGTTGCTTCTTGCGAGGACGCGAACGTGATCTTGGAATGGTGGAACCTTTAACTCTTTTGGTCGCTTTCTTTTTTGATAAACAATTGATAAGAGCCTCAATATTTGCATTCCCATCATTGCATCCTGAAGCCCTTCTTTTTTCTAGCTGCAATTGAAGCTGAATCTCAAATTGGCGTTCAAAGAGTAAAATTGCCACCTTTTTTCCTTTCCATATTCGAAATTTCTGCCAATCTGTTTTACAGCTTAAGTCGACAGCTAACATAAAGTTGACAGAAAAATCATAAAACAACCAATACCCGCACATGTCCTCCATTTGAATTTAAAAAAAAAAAACATTAGGCATTAGGAGGCCAAACCTCATGGCATAGATCCAGCACCACCTTTAGCTGTCTGGTGGTGATACACGTGAATAGTGCCGTTCTTAACGATGAACCCTGTTTCGATGCTGATTTCTTGCGCTCTTTTTTACTATTTCCATTCGTATTCTCGGATGGAATTTGACACGATTCTTCCATGCTTGCCGCCCCTATCCGCTAGCCACACAACAGTCCTAAAAATGCAATTCCAGAGCCGTCACTTATTGCAATCATAGAATATACCATCTAATTTCAAAGAGCTGAATATCGAAGTCGGATTTGAGTATATGTCAATATGGTCGATCTGTGTGACAGCAAACCGATCACAACTTCGATAACCACAAACTGAGAAAAGCATATAACGTGTCCATAGGATCGATGATTTGCATGAACTCGATCAGTTGCTTATCTATTCAACATAGAGTGGGCAATTAACTGCTTTCCTACATACAAGCGGAACTTAAAATATAGGACCATTGGAGTGCAGCGCAAATGACTGAGACGGAAATCTCCCAAACGTTAGGATATCACGGCCGACTGCTTATTAAATCAAAAACTAAGGTCTATTTCTAAGTTTCAGGATACTTTTTAGTGGATCAGCGGTAAAATGAATCGTGAAAATACTGAGGTTCCGAGATCACCTTATGAATTCGATCCGCGACAAATCGCTAGTGCAGCTTTTGTCGTCTGCAATATAAAGCTACCGTGAACGGTCTACTTTCATAGCATCCAACGTGGAGTCGATACACAAGAAATTACTGAGGTTCCGAGATCACCTTATGAATTCGATCCACGACAAATCGCTAGTGCAGCTTTTGTCGTCTGCGATATAAAGCTACCGTGAACTGTCTACCTTCATAGCATCCAACGTGGAGTCGATACACAAGAAATAAAGATTAGGCTCTACGAGCATAAGCTGTAAACTAACTGAAAGGAGACGATCGGATGCAACGACCCTGCTTTCCGGGCTGGCATCGGTACTGATCGCATGGCATGCTTCTGGTCCCAGTGCTTCGATGAAGACAATACCAGTAGTTGAGCTCTGCCTTGCTCTATCCAACCAGTTATCTTGAGGCGAAGGTGTCCGGCGCCACATGCTAGAACTGCTCCAAACTCTGGCACCAAAGATTTGGAGAAGGTATCAGCGAATATTCAAGAAGGTACCATCGTTCGGTACGTCCATGATATGAGTTATCGTAAAATGGTCTAAATAACACCTCACGCTCTGAACGATTACCACCGGACCGCCAATGCTTCGGATTAGTCCAACAACCCTCAGATTTTCGAGGTCAAGATCCACGCAAAGGAAATTCGCAAGCAAGTCACTACAATGTAAGAGAAGCGCTCGAAATGTCTCGAAATCTCTATTCTCCAACTCAACACAATGTAAGCCCACACCCTAGAAGTTACCTCGAGCATCATGCAGAAACCCGACTGCAAGATTGTATTCTACCCATCGTACACTTTGAACATTGCGCTATCTAATTACTACTTGTTGGAGACTTGAAGGAGTTCATGGTGAGCAGAAGTTCGAGGACTACAGTCATCAGGTGTTGCAGACCGACTTCATTAAGAGTCAGCACCTGACTTCTGAGAGAAAAGTGGTCTAAGCCAGAAAATACTGCTCACTTCCCCCCCAATATGTGAAAAATATGTGTTGAAAACAACAATAAAAGCGTCACCGAATCTGAGGTTTTCCACTATGTTTTCTCACTAAGTTTCCCACTCCTTTTGCAATCGAAATTTCATTGTATCCACACCATCGCTTCTTCACGTAGGGGTTCTCCTTTAGCCCGCGATTCCGTCGCCAGCGAAAAATGTTTGAACGAGAATATGTGCCAGCACCTTCATCAGATTCCAATTGAAGGCATCCGGCTAATAAAGCGGAATCTCATCAACAAGATAATCAGCAAGTAGCGGAAACTGAAGCTTCATCGGTAAAAAAAAGGCAAAATTTCGGCCGACAAAAGAAGCGCTGGATGAAAAACGACACCGACTCACGGAGTTTCATATGATTCGATATGAACGATCAGCACCAAACATCGATTAACTACACAAAATTTGCGACAGCCCAAAATTCCAAAGAAAAAAAAATTACAGGATTTAAATGTAACTGCAAACATGCAGATGTCTTATGCCTAGTTCGTTCATATATATATTATATATCAAAAAGCCTTCAAGCGATATGGAATAGCTGATAAACAATGGGTGACGACAACTCAACTGATTTTTCATCATCGTCCGTCCTAGTTTTGTTGTTTTCTCACTTAGTTCACTTTCTTCGATGTTAGCCATAAACGCAATTGAACATTTATAAACAATCCCTTTACTTAACTATAAACGAAAATATTAAATACCAAATAACAAAACAACACAATAGGCAGGATCGAACGAATCCCACCATCGTCAAAACAGACTAGGTCTCAACAAAACAAATTATAAACCACCCTCATTGCACTCCACCAGTTACATCGAATGCGAGCAAGTAGCACACTGAACAAGTAAGTGCCAGATGTGACAGCTCTACAATGACTAGCGCATTGAGGCGCTGACTCGTAGAGTTAGAAATTCCCCCGCCAACAAGTAGAAAAGTTCTTCGTTACTTCTTCGATTTTTGCCCTACATTCGAAGTGCTCTACAGACAGATACAACAAAATTCAGATCAAAACCAATTCAACACATCAACAAAAGCAAAAAAAAAAGCTCAGAAATGCTCATTATATAAAAGCACTCAACAATCTTGCATTAGAACAATTAAATGATCAACTAATTGTCACCAAAATTATACCCTTATATGGCATAAATACCGAACGCAAACTATGAGATTCGATTTTGAGAATAGAACAAAGAAATGTTAGATTACGATAATCAAGCAAACATCGTAATTGATAAAGGAAGCATTCTCGCCAATCCTCCTTTTTCCGCTTCCTATATTTCAAGTGTGACCTTTTAAGATCAAACAGAATTCATAAAGATCTATCGAAATATGCCGCATTTCTTTGGTACTAGGTCATCACTTATGCGCAAGTACAAGTTAGGAATATCTTAGGTGCAAGAAGTACCTTCATTAATTTCAGCTTCCCTCATCTAAGGTTTTTTAAAGGAAGAACATGGAGCTGATTCTCCGATTCAAACGACTTTCACAAATGGTGGCAGCCAGTATCCAATCGAGCATTTCCTTCAGTATTGCTTGAAAATTCCCCTCAAACCCGTCCCTTCGCTACTGTATTTTTATATATTTATATCATCCTTAAACATAAGGCATTTTTTAAGGCCATTACAGTGATATGCTGAAATGACAGAAGAATCGAAATAGCTGAGAACACCGATACAAACCAAACGTAACCACAACAATTACTCGAATCTCAGAGATCACACCTCAGAAACACATTGTCCTTAGCTAATCATCTACACACAAATAAGGAGATAGTGAGAATAAAAACATCGATTTGTAGGTCAGTTGGTGTCAATGATGATTTAAAGTGAAATGCTTCAAGTTTCTGAGAGGATATAAAATCAATTTGGCAAGCATCTGAACGACGCATCCCCGACGTCTATCATGAACGGCTACGAGATCCATGGCCTCTAAGAAACCAAAACAAGACGCAGAAGGAGAGGAAATAGGATTGCCTAAATATTTCATACACGACTACACCCTACGTATGAAGCAACTCTCAGAGATCACTCGAAACACACGATAGAATTGACCACGGTTCCCTTCCAATAACATTTATGTTCACCAGTTTCGATGCACGTTTTTTCAGAGTCAACCTTCTCAAAAATCGGTGAAAATAGATTGTAGAANATGCTGAGATTTAAAAAAGTAGAAAAAAAAAGTAGATGTAAAACCTCCGAGAGATCCACCGCTATCGTATGAACCGTTATTATCCAATGTTATATATGAACCGTATACCGAATTGTTGGCAAATTTCCAAGTATCAGCTAAACCTGTCGTGAGCGATTTTTTTTAAGAAATTCTGGCTGCTTCAATCCTGCAGCACTCAAGTTCACAATATTTTAGACCGCATCATCATTTTCGAAAGTACTTCGATTCATGTTTCCTCAACGATACGGTGCTATTCCAAAAGGATACTGTCCTCTCCTTTGATTATTTAACTTCATTCATTTCGATGTCGGCGAGACACATCGAAGACACCATGCATATATCATCGTACTTGCAAAATTGCCTATTTCAAGCGATTTTCAAAAATGATGGCAGCCATATATTTATATCATCTATAAAGATAAGGCAATTTTTAAGACCATTACAGTAATATGCTGAAATGGTAGAAGAGTTGAAATAGTTGAGAACACCGATACAAACCAAACGTAACCACAACAATTACTCGAATCTCAGAGATCACACCTCAGAAACACATTGTCTTTAGCTAATCATCTACACACAAATAAGGAGATAGTGAGAATAAAAACATCGATTTGTAGGTCAGTTGGTGTCAATGATGATTTAAAGTGAAATGCTTCAAGTTTCTGAGAGGATATAAAATCAATTTGGCAAGCATCTGAACGACGCATCCCCGACGTCTATCATGAACGGCTACGAGATCCATGGCCTCTAAGAAACCAAAACAAGACGCAGAAGGAGAGGAAATAGGATTGCCTAAATATTTCATACACGACTACACCCTACGTATGAAGCAACTCTCAGAGATCACTCGAAACACACGATAGAATTGACCACGGTTCCCTTCCAATAACATTTATGTTCACCAGTTTCGATGCACGTTTTTTCAGAGTCAACCTTCTCAAAAATCGGTGAAAATAGATTGTAGAATCAAAGAGGTAATTAGTAGCGCATAACAATCGAATTCCACACATCGAAAAAGCCGAATTCCCCGCCAACCAATTCTAAATAAATTTCAACTATATAATCGCAATTCTCGGAGGATCTACTGATTGCTAGAAGCATCGTAGTTCACAGCCAACTTATCCATATCGATATCGGTTAGCCAATAGAACGAATCTGAATTGTGTTGTTTTGCACTCATTTGTGGCGGTTGTAGACTATTAGCGCCTCGATCGTTTAGGCGTTTAGCTCGTGCCTCAACGGTCATATTTCTACGACGAATCAAATCCTCAGCGCTTTGAATAATCTTTTCGATACGCTCCAAATCTATTGAATCAGTTCGCATCGTAGAACATTTACCTAGAATAAACGACACAATTACTTATTTCATTGAAATTACTTTGCCTCAACGATTCTGTGCTCGTACTCTCCGCTAAATTCATTAGCAAATTTCATCTAAATCCATAACATATTCCTAAAACTTCAGCTCTGATGTGGCCTATTGCTATATCTGAGTTTCATGAAGGAATTAGGCCACGCCTTATCAATCTTCATAGATGGATTGCAATAATAATATAAATAGAAGAATATATAATATAGATGAGAATATGACTAAATAGAAGAATATATAATATAGATGAGAATATGACTTCGAAAATAATTTCATACTCATAACACTGAACAATTTGAGTTAACTATAAACCATTGATGGTAGTGAATGTAGAATCGATAGGTGGCATTCCTCAATCATAACGCATCCCCTAAATAAATATCGTTTTGCAAATTGATCTTCCGGTGGGAAAGCACAACTTTTTAGACTTTGAGCAACTTAACCTATATACGATTCCGAGGATCAAATTTCTACCGACGAAGTTCTCAACGCACAGACTCTCCAGAAAAAAATGCGTGGTCGTAACAAAATGAGTGTCTTATAATTTGCAGAAAAAAGTACCTCTTTCCGATTTGTTCACTGTAGCCTCCGAAATGAATTTCTTGATTGGTGGTGGTTGATCTGGTTTCGGTAGACGATGCTTAAGAAGCATACTAATAGGCACAGATCCTTGTTGCTCAGAAGAAACGATGTGTCTGTCATAAATGAATTTTCCAGCCGCCAAACGTATATCCGGCACACTAACGCATTCCATATTCCCGAACTGTGTGGGGTTCTCTTGCTTCGACAGAGGCTGTAAAAGAAACATTACAAATTTAGAGGTTAATTAAAAGAAATTTCACTAAAAGGTAGAGAGATCACTCTTTGTGGCCTCAATGTCAAGGTTACCTTGAACTTTTGGGAACTTTAAATCCCAATCAAATCCTTATTCCATACCTTCTCAGCCCTTCTCACCCAAAGAAAAGAAAGTTCCATATAGTCTGCGCACAATTTCAGCCCCATCACTTCGCCGCGAAACAAATCCAGTTCGTCAGACACAGAACCAATCGCAATAGAAAAAATATCTCAAATAATTTTTCGATTAACGACGACTAAAAGGATCACCGTAACCTTTAATTCATCGGTTTCTGTAGCAACGATGCCATCGATGTTAAAGCTAACAATGAAATCAAAGTATAATATTCTGGTTTGAAGTATTCGTTGCTGCTGTTGCGTGAAGGTAGGCTCATTTGCTAAAGATCTAACGTCCCCCTCCCCATTTCATCCTCACTGTTCACTATTGAATTCTCATCTTGATATAAGGACTGCTCCATTTCCCATGTTCGGAATCCGACCGTTCTCAGGCCAATTCAGTTTTCCAACTTTTACGTCGGATTTCTCGCCTTCATAAATCGTTCTGCCTCGAGGTCTCCACGACGGAGCAGTATTCTAGCTCGTTGCATATCCCCTGACCTTTCATTAGCCCAGACAGGGAGGAATTCTCCAACGCTATTATCCCCAGGTCTTTCTTCGAGGAGTCTGTGAGGATCAATCGCTCCCGGGCGAGTCTCTATGACTGGAAATCCTCTCTTTCTATCATATTGTACTAGACTGTGGGCAAGAAAAGAAAAATTAGTCCACGTGACTTGACCAGTAGAAAAACATAGGAAATTAACCTTGTCGAAATTATCTCCGTCATTCAACGCACTGCTCAAAGTAGTCGAGTCGACTAATCCAATGTTGGGATTGTAAGTTGGTTGGAATACTCTCGACTGTTGCATAGAATGGAGGTGATCGAGGTCGAGACCTTCCATGGATTCACCACTAAGCGATGATAAAGAATTTGGCTCCATCCGTTCCAACACTGCCATCTGTGGAGTGCATGCGGTTGATTGGGCAGTGATTGTGGATAAGTCCATTTGTGCACTCCCACGAATGATCGTTTCAAATAGTGCACGATTCCCTCTCAGTAGAGCTTCTTCCCATGTACTTGTTGTACCCCTAGAAATTCGACCAAATTCAGCTACTTGATAAGTCTTCTTAGAAGACAACGGTAGGAGAAAATAGGACTTCGTCGAAAAATCCACATTTCCTTGATACAGTAGTCCATGATCGGTCCAGAAGTGGTGGTCGTTTTCAACTCCATATACGATTATTGTGGTTGTCAAAGACAAAAAGAAATTATATAAAACACAGAGATCCCAATTATTGGAAGTCGAAAAATCTCCACTATCATCTTAGTTTTTTTTTTTGTTTTATTTTCCACTTGTTGTCTAAGGCCTACTAGATCACCGACATGTCCCAATAGTTCAAAAGCGATTACCTTAGAAATCGAAGTATTACTACACAAACCACATACGCACTTAATAACCCCACCGTTGTTATGACCTGGCCGAAATGACCTACGAGGCAGTTTTTGGGGCGCGGTTTGGTGCTTTTGGATATAGATACCTCTTAAATACATGACTTTACCTTAAAAGCCTTCTATAAGGCTAATTTGGGAGGTGTATGAAATTATAATAACGGATATCATAGAAAAATACAAACTCTCTTAGATGTATGACATGCGAAAGAGACGATTCACGTTGTCCTTCGGAAACGTCGACATCGCTCGCATCATACAAAGATGTGATCGAATCTATTGCTCCATTATTGGTTGCATTCAGATAGCAATACTCTTGTTTCGCAGGATTCTTCAGCTGCAAATGTATGTCTTCTCAACTATGACAATAGCTACTTTTCTGCAACAAACATAATTTACTGCCAATTTACCTTCTAAGTTTCCAAACTGAATCCCACAGTATTCGACCTAGGGACGAAAGGTTTCCTAAAGGCCTAACCAAAAGCGAGAGAATTGGTTCTCTTGAAATGTGAATAATATCGAATTGCTATTGAACTATGCAAACGAATAATTTCTAAATCAGTTTCATTCGAATACTCTTGCATTTTAGTCATTTAAACTGAAATATTTGCTCGAACTCATGGATGTGAATTCAAAGGAACCTAAGAATAAAATTAACCTCTACACAATAACATTGATATTATATATTCTAATAAATATTCAGATACAACCTTAATGCACGAATCGTGTTATCGAGTTAAGCATACGGTGGATGAAAGACGACGGTAATCAAGACAAACAGTCATTGTATACTGTCCGATGTGTACTGTATAATATACACACTGCATGATGCATCATCAACCAACATAATCAACAAACGATACCTACATTCAGGTGAATAGCTTTTCTAAAGAAGGTGATCGTTGCAATATCGTCGAAATGAATCGAATAACGAATTTTGTAGTTGTTGTGGCCAATATTATGGCAGAAATCATATATCATCGTGCTAGTTGCAAAAGAGAGGCATACAACCATATTTGATGATATGCGATTATTGTTCGCCTAAATATCTTATGATTATAAACCAAGAATTATAAACGATGAGCATACATATTGAAATGTCCTCGTTGCTGTTATGTATTTATTAGTAGAACCAAGTGGGAAAATTTTTCGTATATTTCAAATAAAATTCATACCAGTTTTGCTTAATTCCATTCTCAAATACCTTCTCCTCCTCACCCCCCCCCCCTCCCATCCCCACATACTTAGACCCACTCCCAAACATCCTTCCCCTTGACTAAACAAAGAACCTCTTCGCCCTCCTCGCAAGAAACCTATCTTTAAAAGGAATTTTGGAAATATATGAAGCCACGCCATGCTTGTCACCTCAAAATAAAAACTACTCATCAACCTGTAATTACTTATCGACGGTGCATGACTAATTTAGCTGTGATATAAATATATTTATAGCAGTATACGTTCATGATTTTAATAACCTGAATTTGACGAGATATGCAAATGTATAAAACTGCTCTAAAATTCCACCTAAATGTCACCTAGTGAAAAGGTATCGATTTTAGTTGCAATACATTCAACGAAAAAAACCTTCCAAGAGATATTGTGAACCAATCCATAATCAAACTGACTAATACACCTATGAATTCCCTCACAAAAATGCAGAAAACTTTTGGAAAATTTTTGCAGAAATTTTTGAAGTTGAATAAAGTTGATGCAAAGGTTTAAAAAAAACAAACATAATATCCCTTTGGATTGAATTCAAATATCTGACAGATGCCGAAAAATATCCAATAACGTTAATAATGCAAAAGAATGAAAAAAAAAAGAAAAAAAAACAGAAAGAGAAGTAGAATCAAGCATTGCACATACAACGAATGATCCTATGTTGATTGATGCAACGTCGAACTCTACCGTACCCGCTTCATTAATTTTCACTTCCAACACTCCTATAATTATTTCGGTTATTTCTTTCTCATGCATTTTCAAATCACTCAAGAGGCAAATTATTTCGGATAAACGGTTAAATAAAAGATACAAAGGGATATTCCAAAAAAAAATTGTAACGGAAGAAAATCTTGCGAAAATTTTTCATTATTTATTTATTTATTTATTTATTTATTTATTTTATTTACTTATTTATTTATTTATTCATTTATTTACTTGTTATTATCGGTAACCGGCATCCACGACAACTTTGTCGTCAGATTGTTAGGAAGTCAGTAGATGCCCACGGGAAAACGACGACCGGCAGGATCAACGAAAGAGAGAACGGAGATTGGGTGACATCAAAGTTTCACGCTACGAAAACAATACCCTATAGGCAGTGACTTACCATTCGGTTGCTTCTTGCGAGAACGCGAACGTGATCTTGGAATGGTGGAACCTTTAACTCTTCTGGTTGCCTTCTTTTTTGATAAAGAATTGATAAGAGCCTCGACATTTGTGTCCCCATCATTGCATCCTGAAGCCCTTCGTTTTTCTAGCTGCAATTGATGACCAACTTCAAACTCATGTTTGAATAAGTTAAACTGCCAGCCCATTTCGGTTCGACGGATGAATTAATGAAAAGAGCCACAAGAACTTCCGCTATTTGTAACGGATGAATATTTAAAATTGGGCTTATAAATGCAGAAATACGGTACACGGTGACTTCTTAGACAATAAATAAAAATAAAAAAATATTAGTCGAAAATCAATTCAAACCTCATTGCATAGATCCAACACGATTTTCAACTGTCGAGTGGTGATACATGTAAACAACGCCATTCTTAACGATGACTCCGGCTCCAATCCTAATTTGTGGCGCTCTTTTCGGCTAACGCTATTGGAATTTTTCGACGACATATTGCCCAACTTTTTCGTGTTTTCCTCCGTCGCCATTCACAATAGACTTCAAAAAGCAGTTTCGCTGAACAAACGTGGAGCAATTGAAAAAAAAAAAAAAACAACCTATATCGTGAAGTTCTTCACTGTGGTAATAAATCAAGGGTTCCACATGATGTAGCAATAAAAGGTAGCAATAGGTTATGCAAAAAAAGCCAGCAGATTATACTGTCGACGTTCCAATGGGCGGGCAGGAGGTGGATTCCCATTCTCGAAAGTCCATAAGCGACGAAGTTGACCGATTGCTTATTTATCACGTATGAATATGGAGAGGACTATCCACCGTTTGGGTATCACAAATCATAGTTGGTTTCGTTCATATAGATGCAACTTGGTAGAAAGCAGTATTTAAGTTGCTTATTTATCACGTATGAATATGGAGAGGACTATCCACCGTTTGGGTATCACAAATCATAGTTGGTTTCGTTCATATAGATGCAACTTGGTAGAAAGCAGTATTTAAGTGCAAACAAATGACTGGATGGAAATAGGCCAGACATTATGAGGTCGCCATTGGCTTTAAGTCAAACACAACTAATTACTGAATTCGACAATACCTCCTGTGAACAGTTCATAGGTAATACGAATCATGAGAGCAATAAGGTTACAAACCCACCTAGCAGATTATACCTATAAAATATCCCCACCGTAGCTCATTGTTTGCAATTTCAAGCTACCGCAGAATACACAGAAAAATGCGGCCTAAAGCCTTCGATTTTGTGTCGTAGAAACTCAGACAATGTGAATGAATCGAACGCCGATGGAGTCTGGAGCTGAAATGGTGAAATGGCTGCTGAGGCGGAGTCGATACGCAAAAAATCACTCACGAAACGAAATAATAAAAGAACACAATCACTAATTGGTGGACAGATGGGTATGCAAATTTTGGGACTCATAAACACATCACATCAGCATAAACACTTTCACAACCACCTATAAAATCATATAAAAGCAAAAAAAAACGTTTAAAACTCCAATCGGAGCAGCTAGCAAAGGGAAACGACCGTCCACCTCGACGGATACAAGCAACAATGACTGCAATTATGCGCTATAATGGAGTAGCAGTCTTCGAACCACTTACTCAACTATATATGATCGATGCTTGACAGTATTGAGTCATCGTTCCCAAAAAAAAAATCGTAGTTTTTGGAGCGTATTTGTTTTCAACGAAAGAACATTATAGCACTATACCGTATCTGAATGCGCAACTACGGTACAAATACAGTACCTTGTAATTCATCGTGGATGGCATTGATGGCAATGGAAACTTTTACACATTGCTTTAATTATCTATATATCAGCCATTAGAATAACAAGTAATAAAATATACTACTGCTAATATTGTTTATGTTTTCATACGGAAATAGAATTTCATATATTTTCATTGAGGTATTCGAGTTTCATCGCTTAATTTTTATAGAAAGCAGTTGTGTAATGTGCTGATAACAATTGTTCACTTCAAAATATGAGCTCTTACTTAAGATTATATGTTAATCTCTATTTGGCACCATAAATATTTAGAAATTCAACATTGTGCGATGAATGAGTTAAGCTTTTTTTTAAAAAAAATTATACTCGAATAAATCTTTTCCAAATTGTTTTTTTTTAAATATTTTTTTATTTACATAGATCCGAAGCAATTATAATAGCTAGATGGGGAAAAATAAAGAAAAAAGAAAGGAATAAAATGATTGAAATAGAGAGAAATAGGGATTTCTTAGTAAAAAGATATGAAAAATAACAATTAGGCATTTTATATTTCGATGAAGGGGAAGGAAGTACGAAAGGGGAAAGGGAAAAAACACCTATGTCTACTATTAAAATGGACTGTAGGAAAACGTGCAAGACGGTATTACAAATTTCTAGCGGAAAAGCTGTTATACTTACTTCTGCTTCAAATACCTCCTATACCTCCAACATTGCTTACTTCTGAAGATGTTTATGGCTCCACTCAAATAGACGACTCGCGTTGATGGCCTTATTACGATTGCCCTCCTCCCTCACCACCCTGCAACTGTAGAAGTACCGATACGTACATCCATAGGGGGGTTACATCCTTGGGGGGGTTTTTTTGCAGCAGAAATAAACATGAACTTGTTAGAATGTATGGTTTAGATCATTATTTGAGAATATAAAAGATGAGAACATAATGAAGACCGGGCTAAACCATGATGATCAATATTGCTACATATGTAAATGATAACACTATCACTAAACAATTGAATGCTCATTTATATACATAATCAACGAAAATGGGAAATGGAAACATTTCAATACTACCACATCCATTCATGGCGTAAGTTTTGATATTTTGTTTGCAAAAATCCTGGAATTGTTCTATAGAATCGATGATGGAAATCCTTTACGCCTCATATTATCTCCATCCTCTTAGATTTCCAAAAAAAAAACAACAAAAAAAAATTTTCAATACGACGAAGAAATGGTTTTCGGTGATTGTTACCTACCGACCTTCCTCTTTTTCCTTCTTTTACCTCACCTATTTGTTAATATAAATTGAAGATAAAAAGAGAATAAGAAAATCATCTCATCGTGAATTTGAATATAATAAGCAAGTAGCTGTAATTAAACTAGCTAAGTTCGAAACCAGTCTCCGAATGAATCGCATATCTCAATTTTTGCAACAAAATCGATTTTTTACTATAGTTGGGTAATTTCAACAAATTGAAGCAAGTCGACGATGTCGGCAGACGGCTGGGTGATTGTCTTCGTTTAATTGCCAAAAAACCACGAACCACACTTGCCAATGTATCACCTTGATCCTACAATTATTAAAATTAATCCCTAAGAGTAAAGGCAATAGTACTAAGCACAACGTAAAGGAAAAGTGATTCCATTCCCTTGGTTAATAATTCTAATAATATGATACCGTTAAATTATTATGATTTAATAAATGATATCATTATATTCAACAAGTAAACAATATTTAAAAATTAAGATAACTGATATAATAGATGAATAAAAATAAGCAAAAATAATAATAAATAAAAGTAAAGAGAAATATTGAACCTGGTCATCGGAGACCTCAACGCAACGGATCGAGAATGGCGGTTCGAGATATGCAAATCCAAGCAGTGGTGCTCGTGAACAGCTTGTTACAAACTGAAATATACGCCAAGAGTAATTAAACTCATAGGAAATTCGTCGGAAACGTATAACAACATCCACGACCCACTCTATCCTTTATATTAGTTGTACTAATACTATATACTATATGCCTAATTACGCTAATATAAACTTTTCCATCACCCATCGCGTTTCCTTATCTCTCCCTTATTGCAAAGAACGAAATAGATGATACAAGCAAGATGCTGTGTTAAGAAATTGTGTGAAGATCGCTTCATTAGGCTTTTTGAAGTTAATTACTAATTATAGGTATGTATAAATAAATAAAAAACAAATAAAACAAATAAAATATAGAATAAACAAATAAATAAGTAAATAAATACGGCATATAAATTAATAGAAATGAAATTTAATAAATCAAAGTTCAATTAAGCAAGTTTTTGTAGATTATGCAAAAACGATCAAAACTGATTTGAAAGATTTGAAGCCGAATAATAAAAATATAAGGAAATAATCGGGATTCGTATCGTTTTTTTTTTATCGTTTTGATGAGAATGACTAAATAAATACATATAAATTCAAAAAAAAAATACATATGAGCTCTTTCAAAAAAATTTACATATAACCATATTTTATCATTAAAAGCCCATGGTTTATAAATCGAATAAAACAATCAAACCATTAATACTCCTATCAAAAAAAAGAAATAGGCCTAATTTTAGTGCACAAAAAATCGAACAAATGACTAACCTTAAGGAAGAGATGACGTTCTTCGACGCTAAAATCACATTCAAGTATTTGCCATAACCATTTGATCAATCGATGATTGTTATGAAAGCCACCATAATATTGCACGTGTCGACGAAGGTCACGAAGATCGATATCACTGCAAAATATAATTAATGCATCGTAAGTAATATTTTTTAAATTCAGTTTTAATCTAAACTTCAAAAATTTAGATGGGTGGTCTAAGTGCAAAATATATGAGCGCCAGTTTTTTGGCGCAGCTTGAAATTAGTGAATATAGATAAAGTTGATCTTTTCGTTATCATCGCTATCCATCTTTCAAAAACTGCGATAAAAGAACAATCGATTAGAATAACCTCTAAGTGGATGCATAACATTCGCGTAGCAAAAACAAAAACAAAAAACAAAACAACTAAAAGGCGTAAGAAACACCTCCAATTTCCTCATCCTCTCTGCGATCACTTCATCTCAATCATTCGGACAGCCTATGACAAAATAATTCACTTCCTTGGGGCCAATTTCTGCACTCGAAAAAAACGACGAAAGATAGAAACTATGCGGAATCATTGATAAAAATTTCGACAAAAAAAGCATCACCTACTAAAATAAAAAACCAAAGGAAATATCAATTAGTGTAAGATATACGTGTCACTATATTGCTGCAAATGAATAACGCTCAAATACGGTAATATAAATATAAATACGGTAATAACTATTTAAAGCAATAACGAAAATTTATAGAAACCTGGATTGTCCTGAAATAAGAAACTGCAATTCATGAGGTGCGAATAAAGACAACCAATTGGTATTGAGTATCGAAAGGAAACCCGAGACGAATGCACGGCATTGTTCTTTCGTCTGAGTGAATACCCGATATTGCGCCATTTTATGCACATAGGCTATTCTGTAAAATTATTGGAGTTTCAGTGAGTGCACAATAAAAACAACACGACCCACTGGCAATTGCTTCGTCTTTTCTTCCTCCTTCCCTCCGACCTCTTTCTCTCCCTCTCTCTCTCTCCCCCTCCCCCACTAAATTAATTATAATATATTTTAATAGAAAAAAAGGCTCAAGACTTATCCGCATTCACATCACTATAGATATGATACGATCGTATTACTTACATTCTATAATAGCATAGGTTAAATTTTCATCTCTAAGAATTACATTCAATAGAAAATATCTTATAAGCTCACTTGTTTTCATTTGTAACTTGAATAGTTCGTCCACCAGGAACCAAATCGACAGTATGCAATCTGCCTAGTGCATCCTCATCGGTTGAAAATGTCAACGATAGATCACCTACATCACCGCTATCTGAATAATGCTTCACATAGGTCAGACTCTTGTAGAGGTCAGGATCCAACTGTGACAATTCGTCGAATGCGCATAGTCGACGTCCAAGAACTGTTGCCAAAAGAACAGGCGCCAGATGCACCTCCACCACGATACCCTTCAATTAATATCATTAGGCAATATCAGTTATCATCCCATACCTTCTACCATAGGCGAAAAGTGGAGGGAATGTAAGAGGCAATTATAAACGATGATAAGAGCAACGAAGAGGCAATCTTAATGATAAAAATTGGTTAAAATAAATAAATTTTTACAAACGAAAAGTGTATTCGGTTGATGATGCATACAACGGCAGAATAAAGAAGTGCCAAAGAAGGCATTCAAACTAAAAATATAAAATACATCCAAATAACTTCTGCAAAGATCTAGCAGATAGCGTCAGCAACAATGCAATGAAACAAAGAGTGGCGAGTATATGTTGCAGCGTTTATAAGACCGATCGATAAGCTGCTAAGACCGATCAATAAGTTGCATTTTTTTTTGAAATACGCCTGGTCTTACGTTTCAAAAAAAAAAGCGTTCATAATCAATTTTAACATCAAGAATATTGGTCATTCAATGAAAATCCTTCAGCATAGAATAAAACCTTACCATGTGGACTGTGGAAGAAACAAAGGAAAAGGGAGCAAATATGACAGGTTCAGGTTGGAAAATAGAAGAGAAGGCTATTGTAAATTATGTTTTATTACTTCCAAATCATCCAACCAGCTGCAAAAATCTCACTTAAATAAAAAAATACATAACTCAATAAAAAAAAAATCTTTTTACCTCATAAACAGCTTTTGCGAGCATACGACCAACAAATTGGAACAATGCCAAATGATCTTCGTGTAGATTTGAAGTCGGCGATGGGAATAGTTGCCTGCTCGGTGAAGTCTATAAAAATATAAAAAAACCAATAAAAAATTTTTAAAAATTAGAACGAAATCAACGGGTTTTGATTATTCAATTAGTGGAACATAGTCCGGAAGGCAAGGATTAAGAATAGGAGACAAAAGGTGAGTAGTCTACAAATTACAAGCATGGTTAGACATTCGTATACCATTTCACCACAGATTTCGACCCGCATGACCTAATATTTCTTGTCCATGCTAACAATAACAATGGCAGAATGTGCACTTATACTTTCGTTACTTACATGTGTACCTCGGCATCTGAAAGCGTTGTCTATAGGGGAATATGGTTAAACACCCTTGGCTAATAGACAGAAACTCCCATTGTTACAACTATCAATTTGTAATGGGTCCCAATTAGAGTACGGCAAAGGATGCAGGCTAATAAGTACATACATCGGCAAAACATGCCAATAACAAGTATACACATAAAAGACAAGCATAAACCTTGAATAAATTGAGATCGGGATGGAAGACTCGTTTAAGAGTTAGCTCAAGGAATTCCTTGAATACTCCATCCTGATCGATACCGGCTTCATCAAGACCCTTAAACGCATATAAATATGAGACGAAATAAACAGAAACACTTCAACATCCACTAAACAATATTCCAAAAATTAAAATAGATAAAAAGGAATACGCGGTGGGGGAAGGGGTGGAGGGGAAGTTGTCTTTGCCCACCTTTCGTTAGTGAGTGTACGCCGCAATAACAAAATCTAGAGATCAGCACGTAAAAAATCCAAATCTTCGTATTTCCTTCGCAAAAACTTTCCCCTATATAAGCTATATGTGAGCATTTAAGAAGTATGCATCCAACGAATACACAAGAAAGAATAAAAAAGTGGATCGAGCTAAAAATGAGCCGATGCATGGCATCTAATTTTGCACTCCGTTCATCTAACATAGCAATTTTATAATTTCAAACAAAATAAAAATATATTAAATAATTTTTTTTTTGTATTTCGACTGAAAATATCTGCACAAAATCTGCATAATCCATCGATGAAAATCTTTCGATGAAAGTCATTTTATAATTTACACTATGCCCAACAGTATTTGCAACACTAACTTCATTGACTTCTATGCTGAAACTATTGAAAATATAGGAACGCATAAGTAAGTATCATATTTGCAAAAGTGGCATAGAAACGGGGCGGAATATAAGCAGCAATTGAAATAAAATAAACGACTGCCAAAACAAAAAACCTGTTGATTAATAAATTTGACACGTATTGTCGCTTTGAGTGCATTCGATGAGAGCAATGAAAGCTGTCGATATCCATCCTCAACAAGTCGTGCCCTTTCCACCGTTATCATCGTATTCGGAGCACCTTCTAAGGTTTCTTTTTCAGCTGCTATATATTTCCTGAAAAAAATCTTTTATTAATCCACTTTAATTGCATTCGTTTTTCCTTATATATTTCCTCTTATATTACCTTTTAAATCATTAAATAAAAAAAATAAAAAAAATTACCACCTCATTGATATTTCAAATCAACAAGAAATCTTCTGCTTGAAAGATGACCTTAAATTGACCTATCAAGTAGAGTGAAGTTTCAATTAGAACGGGAGATAGAACGATGATCCCATTTCAGATCGTCAGTATCACAACAATTAAAAAATTTTATGTTGGAAAAACATTCCGCATATTTCACTTTCTATGAACTTCATTGCAACTTCTTTGCATATTTTAAATTAGAAATTAATTTCCATCAGGTATAGAAATTTTCGTTGATTTTAAAGACATACTTCCACCGAAAAAAAGAATNNNATTATATATGCAAATTTATATAAAACTTTTTGGTGTTCTAGAGGGTTAAATGATTAAAAAATAAGAAAGAAAATGAGATTCATGCATGGCTGAAATTACGAGAGCCCAATACTGCAAAATATTTCATCGTTTCTTTCATATATAAGCAAGCAATGACTATCGTTTAACGATGCAATACGTATATCATCTGCAGAAGAAGCCTTAAGTTATTAACTCTCTTAAATAGCAAAATCTGCTATCTGAGCATGGTTTGGTTTCTTTTATTATTATGATTTGGCATCATAAGACTCTAACAGAATATCAAGACTTCAGTGGTATATCGCTTATTATGTTGCACTTCCTAAACCAACACCGAAACATCCGAAAAAAAAGAGCTCCACATTGGAGCTCTAATTCGTTAGTTGATTCACGTTCTTAGCATATCTACAATAACCTCATAATATAAAATCCCTTTCTCCTTGTTAAATGGACTTCTTTGAACAGTTTCGACAATAGAGGTGCCCTTGCTCGAGGAAATGGGAATGAATAACTAGAAAACAAGATAAAATAACAGCTTAATGCTTTAATGTTGTCTCATTCCACAAGAAATATACTTTGAAAAAAAAAGAAATGTTTTCCTAAATTCCCAATAAAATAATAAATTTTGCTATAAAATTTTACTGTTTGTATAGAAAAATCCACAAATATATGCGTAATAATACCCATATTCATTTACGCAGCAATTAAATAGTTCAAATGAAGAAACATATATATACANAATATGAAGAAAACACAAATAAAAATGGTACCAACAAATGCGTTGAATAAATACTTTTGCATAAATAAGACAGCTTTAATTTTAAAATAAAAGAAAATATAATAAGAAAGAAAGTTCAATATTGAAGGGTGCGCTAACCTGCAAGAATATCAGAATGTAGTGTGCTCAATGTTAGGAGAGCATTCTCGTAGAGTTGACATACGACGGCGGTCATCGAAAGTGGTGGTAACGCTTGTGGTATATTCGATGGTTGCACTTCAGCACGTATACTATTCAACTTCTTCCATAGTTCTTAATAGAGATTTTGCTAATAAAAGCTGCATTTCCATCAATCTAATGATAGAAACAATATTTGGGAAAACTAGAAAGAGGTCAGTGGTACTGATGATGCAAATCAATAGTGCAGAATTTGGAATTTTAAAGGAAAGAAAAAATTTTTACAAGTATATATAAATCACTTCAGTGGGGAGGGGGGGGGGGTGGGAGGGGAAGGAGGGTAGAAGCATTGAAACAGCCCACTTTGTTTACTTTCAATCAGAAGGGGGGTAACTCCTCCACACTTTCGTCTAACCAACTGAAGTGGGAATATTTATAAAGTTGAGAATTTTGAAAATATAAGCGACAACTCGATGACAATCAAGAAATATTCATTCCAGGGTAGTATTCCAGAAGAAGTAAAGCCAAAGATATTAATGCATCGCTATCGAGAACGGGTTCTTATTTATATATGACTAGCTAACTCATCCAATATGCAAACCGATTACTCTGAATTGACGTTGTAAGGTCGATTTGTGAATTCGACGATTGTTGTTCCACTATCGGCAGAGAATCCCGTCGATTCGGCTCCTCTGCATGAAGCACTTTATCAAAGAGACAAGTGACCACCGGCTTCGACCATAAATACTGCAATTGCCTCGACGCAAGCGGTAATGAACCCTCTGTCCTATAAACGAATACTTTGTGCTCCTATTGAAGGGTACTTCTAGAGTGTTATGCAATTACATGCAACGAATCAACATCCTTTCCATTTCATAACCCTTCGAGCGGTTTTATTTTTAAGCACTGAGAGTTGATATACACCCAATCCACAATGCATTCTTCAATACTTCACAAATAAGCTTCTGCTATTCTGCTGGTACCCCTTAGCGTTAGATATCTTGCCACTGAGGTCATTCACCTATCAAGTGAGCATCCTTCATTAGGCCATTCTACCAAGATGACAGGCATCCTTCATTAAACCATTCTGCCATAGATGATAGACAACCTTTGAACATCCCCTGCAGGACCTTTCTCTAAATTTTGACAACTCTCTGTGAAGGGTTTATAAGCTTCAACAAGCATCTGCAGCCTTTAATTTGAACTTGATGAATGATCTGCCGGCAAAGTAAAAAAAAAAATGCAATCATACAAAATGGTTAGTCTCTTCTATCCTTTTCCCACTGTAACATTTGCGTGAATCCCTCCCTTGCTTTATTACATCCCCTCCAATCTCCCTGCCAATATACTTGAAACCCCTCACCCACCAGATTATGGGGAGAGCTATAAGGTAGTGCTAAGGTATGATTCCAAATAAATAATAGTTCCTTTCTAATATACCACTACCAAAAGAAATAATCATCCTTTTATTTTCATCGTGTTTATTGTGTTTATAAAGAAGCAAAGAATAGAGGGAAACATACGAATGGCCTAACGGTTCACAATACCAGCCGAAAATCGGATGCCAATGACTACGGCCACCGCCTTGTTTCTTCACAACCAATTCGTCACACCTAATCAAAATACTGTTCATCACGTTCGTCCATTCGATTAGACATTCGACTAACCCCTTTAAAATTATTACTGTAATTAATTTACCGTATATAAATAAATAAAAACCAACGCAATACAAGTCTCTCTCTCGTATCTTGAAGATTATAAGTCCCTCTTAAGAGAACTTTCTCCCTTCAGATTTCATTTTAAGAAAAAACTAAAAAAAAAACTCAACGATGAGAAAAAAAAAGAAAAAAAATGAAACAAACTTACAACTTGATCGACATAACTCAGATGAATAAGATTAGCGAGAAGAAAAAGTGTTTCATTACCGCTAATAATATGTAAAATATTCGAATTTGCCGATAGAATATTTACAGCTTTCGAGAAAACGCAATTTTTCACCAACAGATCAATACTCTAAAATATTTTCCAACAAATAATCAAAGCATAGTTATGAAGTTATTATTATATTACTAACAATTGCTTTATTTTCAACATATTATCTTCCTGTGATTGTTCAATGAATATAACCCCTCCTCCCTATGCAGAATTATAACCTCCTAATCTACAATTTCGACAATATTTCTAATGAAATCTTCTATCTCTTCATTTTTTCTTACATTTCCAAATTCATACTCATAAACAGTAGATTGTTCAATGACTTATTCGCTAAATTGAAAAAAATTTAGGGGTTGATGGCTTTATTGGTTGGGAAAAGAGGGATGAAAGGGTGGAAGAGGATGGCGGAGGGAATGTATGAAAATGGAAGTAACTCAAATATAACTCTAGATTCGTATAATACTTGAAAAGTTTAAAAATCTGAAATTGACTTCATTATTCAACACACCAAAATAATGCAGTAATATGACCAACCGGTTGTGATAGATGAATCAATAATGCAGGGCATATCAAACAATATTGTACAAATAAACTCGTTTCGGTATCCGCAAAATTCGTATTTTTCATCACTCTATCGAAAAAAAAACGACATCACTCTTATTAATTAATTTAAATAAAAGATGAAAATATTTTAAGTTATATATCGAATGCAAAAAACGATTATGCACTATTGAAGTATTTTGAGTGATTTAGTAATCTACTTTGTAATCGTTAGTTGTATAGTAAAAATATTTCATCAATACTGAAATCTAATTCCTATTGGTTATTTCGACCAGATTTTTTGGCTCAGCCTTAATGAGTCACTTCTAGCACCCTCATCGAAACAAAGGTGGTGGAATAAGCCTCCAACCTTCCACCTAACCTAAACAATGGCGAATCGACTTGTCATCATCAGATCGGTAGGAGATAAACCTAAACCTTATAATTTCTCTTCCTAAGAGGAAATGGAACCAGTATAAAGGACCACCACTTATTATCGATAAATCCTTCCCCAATAAGTATGGTGGAGAATTTTTTTAGAACATAATATAGTAATAAACAATATTCTTCAACAATAAATAATCTACTTAAAACAAATGTATACAAATAATACCTAAAAAGAATGCAGAAGAGACCGTTACATACACTCGAAGGTAAAGATAAACGACCAGATGCCATCATCTTACCCAATACGGACTGAAAAGTGTACTGTTACAGTAACTTTCACGTAGAACAACTAAGAATAGAAACATATTCGCAGTAACAGGCCAATTGATACCTTAAATTAAGCAACTAAATACCTTGTAAACATATTGAATAACGCTCACTTATCCATATCTATGATAATCAACAGCTATCAATGATACGAGTAGTCAATAGCTTTCAGTGATATATAAATTAGAAGCTATCAATGATATCATCACTCTAATATTGAGGTCAAGATAAGACTGATACATGAGTACCCTTATATAAGCACCCATTGAAACAACAACAAAAAAAAAAACAACAAACAAAAAAACAAAGAACAAAAAACAAAAACAAAAACAATTATACGGCAAAATTCTATTGCATACAATAACCATTATATTATTTGCTCAGTTTATTGAAATATAATCATGATTCATGTTCGTTCTGTAGTAATTAATCATTTAAAATCATGCAAAAAATTTGTTACCAATCCAATAAAATTCCAAAAAAAAAACGAAAAATTCCCTCAATCTATACCCCGAATTATGCATATTTTTATGCAAATTTATTTGCATATTCGATTAGTTCGATTAAATCGTATAAGCATAATCATCACTTCCAATGTATTCACTTTATTAAAAAAAATAATAATAGTAATAATAAAATAGTAAAAATAAAAAAAAGATAAACCGCTAAAGCAGAATAGCGTCGAGATTCGTTGAGTGTTGATGAAAGAATTCGATTACACATTTGATTGAGTACATTCGCTATTTCTGCGTTATTGCGTACAATTATCCAACTGTTGCAACTTGAGAATGTCACCAAAAAATGAATAAAAAGTGATATCGATTTACCATCGGCCACCTTATCCATCTATAAACACTCTAAATCAATTAAAAGTTTTTTCCTCGAGAATAGAACCCCCCCCCACTTTCATGAGATCATGGTGTATATCAGATTGGGCTGCGGGCTTTTTGGTCAAGCCTACACTAAGAAGCTCAAGGACCCGCTCGGGTATGGTCTCATGGCAAGGACCCCTTTCTGTAGTCAAGATATAAATATTTCAATTCTTTATCCCTCTTGCTAAGCCGAAATCTTAGCTATATACGATTCACCACTATGGATTCGTGAAGTGCTATTATCCCATAAAAGCCGTTCTTTATTATGACCTCTTCTCTACCCTCTGATTGAAATTGAATGATTGAAATTGACGCCATCTTAGGATGGGATAAACAAAATTGATGAGTTGTTGATCTATAGCAACGCATCAAATAAATAATAACCAATCAACTTTACTTGAAGTTTATCGGCGAATTGTGGGATTAACGTGAAGATTCCAATGATGAGTCGATTCGCCGATTGGATATAATTCTTCGAAAGAAATAGCGCCGCAAACGAATATTGCATATCCATCGATGACATACTTTGAATTAGATATCGACAGATTTGACTCAATCTCTGCAATTGCTTCATTTATGGGTTCACAAATAGTTGGTCATATCTAAAGTTTGCTACCATCTTTGTAGGTAAAATTCACACCAAAGGGATATAATATCATCTTAGTCAATAAGAAAAACGTTTGCAAAATGTAGAACAACTGGATGTAGAAAAAAAGAAAGCGAATAAAAAACTCGCAACTTAAAAAAAAAAACTTTTTTTTTTGTATATGACAGATGATATATCCCCAATATGAAAAGCTGTTAACGCTAATGAAAATTATTTGGATTGTTTATATATCATATAATTACCACCCATCTGGTTGTAATCACTACAAAAAAGCTTTAATTAATCAAGTTAAATTAATTGATCAGAGACTGGCAAATGTTACATGCATCGGTGAGTATTGAAAATGAAGTTGGAATACGACCGTAATGCCGCGATGACTTTACGTTCTTTAA